>JAEQBH010009638.1:0-63300 GCA_016808115.1 Tetrastigma voinierianum | reverse complement strand
AGGAGCCACCATATCTAAATTGTTGTGTATAAATTGGTTGTAAAACCAAAACCTTGCAACCTCTGATCTTGTGAACTAAACTGGCTAAAACACAGGAAGCCTCTCCTAGTTTTAAGTTCAGTAATGGAAATGCAGACACTATCAAAATGCATTGTATGAAACTAGGATAATTCCTTCCTATGGCTTTTAGATTATTTTCTACATTTGTGGAATTGCTTGAGTGAATGTCATATAGTAAGACATTCCTTGAAATATATATTAATATGTATGATGAAGGGTCGAGTTTGTTCACTCCTTAAACTATACTTCTTCCTAAATACAATGTGTTGTCTTAGATGAACACAGAAAATGTTGTAACGCTGAGTTCCGGCGAGGTTTCATGAAATGGAAGGTCGAGTTCGGACTCTTATCGGTTCCATGGTGTATTGCCAGTGACTGGATCGAAAGCAGTGCCATGTGCTCATTAAACGACAAGAAAATCAAATGGTGGAGCGTGGGTTTACCGCGTATAGCCCTCGAACTAACTAAAATGGCAATTCAGAACCTTTGGCTCTTGTGGTAACGCTAAATGAATTCTCTATAATAGACTTCCTGGGCAATATTTATACTCTAAATAATGCCTTAAGTTCTGCTAGTTTCTATTAATTTTTTTTCCTTTAATTCTTCACTTACTACAAGTATTGGAACCTTTTGCATGATGATGAGGAAATGGCCTAATGTCAATTGGCCGACACGGTTTCTAAGGCAGCTTGACATTGTTTCGCGGATGATGAAGCTGAATCACCCGGTGGAACAACGAGCCCCATCGTGGAAATTCGATTCACGACGGAAGCGACTCAAAAGATCATTGTTGGGATGAAAAGGGCCCTTGATTCTGGGCGTCTGATTTACTATATTAAGCGACACTTATTCGAGTAATTGAACGGAAAAATCATATAATGATGTCAAATATCTTGTTGAGTGGTAGCCATGGCGACTCTGGAGTTCTTCTTCTTCTTCACAGTCTTTGTTGTTCTGCTTTGGAGCCTTGAGGATCTTAGGTTTTACCAGCCCGGATGATAGTAAAGTATTTACTATTTAACTATTCGGAACTTTTTTTTTTTTTTTGCGTTTTTTCATTTTAAATTCGATTTGGTGGTTTTGTATCCATAACAACATGATGCGGGTCTTGAGAATTTTCTATGATATAAGATGATTGTAATTGTTTTCTTTACGAGGTTCCTTAGAGTACTAGCCATTTTTCTCGACATAATTTTTTTTTTTTGATAAAATCATCTTTGTTGTATTACCAATAATATAAACAAATAGTAATTAATGTTCCATTTCTTTGTTTAAGGTCAATTAAGCCTTTGGTTGGTGTCATTTGACTTAGAAAATGGAAACAAGAACTCACTAATTCTATGTTTGGAATCCGGGAATTGCGGGGAAAGGAAAAAATAGCGAAAATCATTTCTCATTGGCTCAAAATATAATCGAAATTCCTCAAAATTTTATATATTTTAAGATTTTCTTAGTTCTTATATAACATAGAGAAACAAATACAATCGATTTGAATAAAACATATAGAATTAATTTATTAAGTTTATTTTTCTCCCTATTTTCCTCAAATTTATTAAGTCCAAAAGGAGCATAAGGCAATGCTTTTCATTATGGTATTGAATGGACTAATCTTATTCCCCTGGGTAGGGAAAGGATGTTAAGAAATTTGGGTAATTGTTTGTTCATAGGTTTACTTTAATGCAGTTCTACACATTATACCTTTATTATTGTCTTTTCTATTTCCATTTCCGACACTAATACTCCGTTTAGAACCCAAAAAATATTAAGTAAAATAATTTTTTTATATTTGATTCAACGATATAAAATATAAAAAAGAAAAATCAAATTTCTTAATCTTTATATTATAAGAAGGAAACAAATAAAATAATTTTGAATAAAACATATATATATATATATATATATATATATATATATATATATATATAATTAATTTATTAATTTTAAATCCATTTTATATTTTCCTTCAAAAAAATTTATTTTGACTTTTTAACACTATTTTTTCTTTAATACCGGGTTTTCAAGAGAGTCTAAAAGTAAGGCTGTATTAATAATAATTGTTTGTTATACTCATATTATACCTATGGCTTGGGGGCCGTTCCTTCGCCTATACTCTCTGTCAATTTTAATCCATCTAAAGCCAATGGGGATGGTGGAGTTGCTTGCAATAATAATGTTATTTATTAATGTCTGAAAAATCTTTTACATTTATTCTTCAATAAAACCCAACGAATTATTATATTTATGGGAGGCATCGCTGGGGAGGATGAAGAATATGGAAGAAAGCAGAATGGGATTGAGCGGAAAACAAACCACTCGGACTACCTATATCAATAAAATATAAATTATTTAAATTGTTTATAATTTTAAATTTTGATAAAATAAGCAAAAGTTATTTTATAAATGTAATGTATATATTAATAATTCGATTTTAGATAAAGATAATATAATGTATCGAAGATATCAAATATCTTCGATATCTCTAAATCTCACTCCGGAGTGAATATTTTACATAAAATATCAATAAATATAAATTATTTAAAAATTCATTAAAATTTGTTTATAGTTTTTATATTTTGATAAAATAAGTAAAAAATGTTATTTTATATATAATGTATATATTAATAATTCGATTTTAAATATATAAATATAATGAATAATCGATTTAAGATTTCTATAAATATAAATTATTTATCTTCTATAAATATATAAGTAACATATTAAAATAAATATATATATATATATATATATAAAGTAACAGTAAATATGAGAATCCCTTATCATATCTTAAAAATGATTTTCAAAAATTTTCAAATTTTAAAATAAAAATGTTTAATATATAGAAACCCTTATATATTTTTATCTCAAATTTTAATAATATCCTAAAAATATATGATTATCTTTATATTTTTATATAAGTTTAAAAAATCGTTATATTTTATATATCTTTTACTATTAATAATTATGCTTATAAGATATAAATATTAAAATAAATTATTTGATGTATATGGTTGAATATAAGATGATAAAATCGTCGATTTAATGAGGATATTGATACCTGGCATTGGTTTAATTCCTTCTTTATGAGTTTTGGATATATTTAGTTTTTTGACAAAAATTTATTAAATAATTTAAAAATGAAAATAATGCTCAAAATTAATATGAACAATAATACATGGTCAGTAATTACAACATTAGCAAAAAAGAGATTTAATGCCATAGTTAGCGACTATGATAACATTATTGTTCGTATTAGTTTGAACATTATTGCAATTTTAAATTATTTTAGTTTCTTTTTTTTTTGGAAAAACCTAAATAAGTCAAGCTCCTTCTTTCTTCTTCTACTCAAAGGTGACTTTACTTTCATTTGATGATGACGGACTATTTGATGGGAATAGAATTATCGGGCTATACGGACACACTAGGACTTGTTAGGACTCTTGAGGTTTTTGTGGAGTGAACTTCTCATTAACCCTCTATAGCTTTTTCCGTCGACCTTTTTTAGATTTGGAAGCCATTGATATTCATGTTAAATCAGATCTTACGAGGCTCGAGGTTTAGGTGAGTCGATGGGTTTAACATAGTATCAAATCGGCTTGACACTTAAGTTTTGAAAAAGTTCGAACCTCTTCTTGTAAATTTGAAGTCCATAATGGACCTTTGGCGACTCTCCACGTGCGGGTGTAGAGCATGCATATGTGTGAGGAGGGTGTGGAAAGCCGTGATATTCATGTTAAATCCAAATCCTAAAAGCTCGAGGTTTTAGGAGAGTTGGTCGTGTTTAACATGGTATCCAGGCTAGATTTGGTATAAGGTTTTTGGTTCGAACCATCTCCTTGTAAATTTGAAAGTCCATAATGGACTCCTACTCGACTCTCTAAGGGCGCGAGTATGGGGCTACATGCATGCATGTGAAGGAGAGTGTGAAGTATAGCTGGGAAACGGATCGGTCGGACGATTAATTACTTTGTTGGGTCTACTTTTGATTAAATGATGACCTAATGAATCGGGCCATGGGTCAAAACGGGCAAAATTAAAAATAATAATAATTAACAAATTTACAAATTTATGTTTTGTAAAATAAATTTTCTTTGAAATACTTATAGCTTATTAAAGATTAATATAAAATAAATTATTTTATTTTATTTTAAATTATTTTTATACCCTTATTATTTTATTTTATTAAAAATAATTATTTAATAACTATTCTTTTTCTATAAACATTATTTTCTATTTTTCATAAAGAAAAACTAATATTTTTATATTCAGAAAAGTAGTGGTTTAAAAAAAAATTTTATATAGTCATTAAATATTTTGAAATAAATAACAAACAAAATGGGCCAAGCGAAATTTTGTTAGGGTTCTAATCGGGCCACCATAAAATATGGAGCTAAAGTGGGTCGGGTCTATGTACTACTTCTAATGTGAAGCTGTGGTATTCGTATTAAATTCAAATCCTAAAAACTCGAGAGGTTTAAAAGAGAGTTGGTCGTTTAACAAAGATGGTTGAGCTTTTGTTCAAACTATTACCTCGACACTTGTTGAATGAACCTTGTCTTAATTTACGGGCGGCTCGTGAATTCTCTTATTGGGCTGTTCCATCAAGCCTCAACAACCTAACAAGCGTCCGATGAATTGTGGGTCTTCATTCTTATAGTTGTTTTTGTTTTTGTTTTTGTATATATCAAAAAAAAAAAAAAAAAATGTTTTGTTTTTGTTTTGTGCACATATATTGGTATTTAAGCAAGATTTGCTCATGATCACTATTCTTCTTCTTATGTTATATTCTCTTCAAGAATTTAACGCCACAATCCAACTTCTTTGGGACCAGTACCAAAACTTAGGGGAATGGACCACCTTAGTTATGTGTAAGTTGTTATCTAGTGTAGGAGTTCTTCTATATATCTTGGGATGGTAATAGGGTCGGATTTGGGTACGATTTAGATTCCCTATCCACAGATGTCTCCATTTATTATTTCTATATAGTCATTCTCATCGGATTTAGATTTTTTTAATCCTATTGAAGGATAAGATTTACTATCTAAACAAATACCTTATTAAATTTTTATGAAATAAATTGCTTTAGAAAATATATATATATATATATATATATATATATATATATATATATTAAAAGGATAAAATTCACTACCTACCCGAATACCTTATTCAAATTAATTAAATAAAATGCTTTAGAAAATCTCTCTTTCTCTCCTCTCTCCTCTCCTCTATGCATTTAGAAAATCTCATCTCCATTGTGTTTATATCCTATTTCTATTCTCATCATCATCAGATTTAGATTTTCATACCTATCTTCCCTTATCCATCGGAGGATTGGGTACCAATACAATGTTTTCTAAGGGTGTTTGTAATTTGACTAAACCAAGCGCCGTCATCCACCATCTCCAACTACATTATCTGATCATAGAAGTTTCCAATGTCTTTATCCATATTTATTGACCCCTCCACCACCCACCATCTACTCGTAACTCCCCTATATATATATATATATATATATATATATATATATATATATATATTTATATTTATAGTCTTAGCTTGTAGGTCCGTCCACTGAGTTCAAATTCCTTGTGGAAAAGGTGGTACCAAATTTGACTTGTGGTTGATTGTATTGGTATGTGATACAATATGTTTGATCACTAGTAGCTATTACGATTAGATGAGTAATGCATCTTTGTGTATAATTTTATCTATTTCCACTTTTCTTTTTTGAAAGACATTCATTTCCACTTTTAGTACTTCTATTTCTATTATTTTTATAATTAAATATTTTAATTATAATATAATAAAAAAACTATTCCCTTCTTAATATCCTACTTTTTAGAAACATTAAATGTTATACCATATAAGTTATACATGATTGGTAACTCCATTATATTTTAATAAAATGTTAACAAAATTTTTGCTAATAACAATTTTATTAAATATGTTTCCGCTATAAAGTGAATGCTACCTTTTTACCTTGAAAGTTTCGGCTTTCCAAACATAGAACAAGTGTAGTTCTTATTCCTTCTTATTCAATACCCAAAGATTTGATTAGAGTTGGGAATATGGGCAGCTCACTATAGCCCGCAATTTTAGGAGGCTAGGCTTGGTTTTACGGCTGAATAGAATTAGGTCTTGAATAGGCCACTTTTGTCGGGGTTAGGTTTGAGCCCCGACCTACTTGGCTTGGGTGTTTTTATATATTTTAAATTATTCACTTCAAATATAAATTTAATTTAAAACATAAAATAAATTGAAAATCAAATAAAATTTTTGTTTTGCATAAATCAAATAATATTTTTAAATGATTTGATCCCTAATTATAATGATATATTATAAGATTTATATGTTAAAACTATTTTTTACTATTTTTTTTTAAGTGTCTTACACACATTCATATAACCCGTTTTATTGCTATTTGTAGAAATTATTATAAAAATAAATTTCATTAAAATTCTTTAGCTTTGTTATATAATTTTTTAATAATTACACATGTTTTTTGTTAATATGTTTTAAAGTAGTTAATTTTCTAGTTATAAAAATATATGTTTCTTTTATTGTAAAATATAAAAAATAATATTTAAATAAGTGATTTCAATTATTTGAATAAAATAAAAATTATACTTTCGTATGAAAATTAATTCATTCAACTTGTGCGAGGAAACTAAGGACAATTCATTCAATGATACATTCGGCATGGCGACGGCATAGGCGGTTCAACTGCGACTTGTTGATCTTCAAAACAGCAAATTTCATCGATAGCGGCGAGTTACGGATATACAAATTCATTAGTGTGAGCATCTCGCGATTTGTACAACTTTTTATTTTATTTTTATTTTTATCGAGTAAACAAACGGCGTATAATCTTGCAAAGAGCAACCAAAAAGTATAATGGGGTATACTTTGAGAAGTAGTTAAAAGAGGAGCCATAGCGACACTACCCCATCTATGTTAAAAAATCTAGCAAAGCCTATCGGTATACCCACTATATACTCAAAGGAGCCGTATTATCAAAAGTCAATCTATTCCTTCGCACCAAATGCTCAGTATTAAATTGATGAGGCTAGAGAATACTTATATGTAGATAAGAGTTTTGAAATAATAAAATGACCTCGATCCTCGGGTTACATTATATGCGACAATCCGGTGACCTTTGTATCTGCAGAAGCCCAATGATCCCTCCTTCCCTAACGCCTTCCTGGCTGCTGGTCTTGGGACTTAAGTCGTTATCAAAGATACTATTTGTATAGATCGACACATAAAAATATATAAGAAATTTTGAATTTTTTATTTCATTGAAAACACTCTATCTTCTCCAAACTTTTTTATGCTTTTACCCACTCCAACTCCTTCCCAAAAGAAGGGCTGTGAACTAAGAAAAACTATACCAAATGCAAATGTCATGAAGAATTTCCCAAGCATACGGTAGGCGATAGTATAGAAGGTGCTTTATGGACATGCCGTGCTCACAAAGATAGCATTTGCCAGCTAAGGGTCTTCCCCTTCGCTTGAGTTGATCCTACGTTAACACTTTCCCTTGAGATGCCTCCCAAGCAAAAATTTGACATCTCATGCATAAGTTTAACATAATCATCGCCATCCTTACTCCCCATCCTTGTTATTTGAACTAATAATAATAATAATGTGTGTTTATCTCTCTTACTTACCATAATTCTATGTATGGCGCGGTGGTGGAAACCACATGTGTAATACTAGTCTCTCGAACCTTGTTCTTTGTAAAGATACGGTTGGCTTCGAAAACCTATGCTACCAACTTTGGCTAATTGTGGGAACAAATTGTGTTCCCAGACGAGAAAAATTTGAATCCTCGAGTTGTAGTGTCTTTATGCTATGAAGGGACCTTTGTGCTTGGTCCATCCTTCGGGGAATTGTTTGGCTAGAACATCTTCCATTCCCACTAGAATCCGAGCCTTTGGAATAAATTTGAATCCTCCACAGTTCGGTTTTCTCGAGAACCCCTTCTTCAATATCAATGACTACCTTCAGATACAATTGGCCCTCTTTCCTCCCACAGGAAAATATTTTAACAGGTCAGAGGTTGCCAGGATCGGATTTGCTATGAGTAATCAAAACATACAAACCTCCTCATCAGTTTGGTCCCTACTATTTCATTGCATCTCCATACCACTTCAAGGTAATTAGGTAACTTCATTCTTGGTTACTATGAGGAGTAGTTGTACATACCCGATTTAAGAAGAGTTTCATTCCATGTGCATATATAAAAACAGTGGTGGTCCTAGATTGTCGAATTCTTGGCTTGAACATCTTGACTTAGTGGCAATAGATTTATAAATTGGAAGAGATGGGTAACGGGAAGGATTTTGATGCCCCAGATGAGAAGTGTTGACTCTTTTACGGTTGCTTTAAGATGATGTGATATAGGGGGTAGGGATAAGCGATAGTTGGTTTGAGTAGGATTTTAGATTCGGATCCCCATCTCCATTTATTATTTATATCCCATCCCCATCCATGAGAGGATCGGGTTATCATGCCCCTACCCAATACTCTATTCAATTTGTAGAGTGAATTGTTATAAAAAATCATGAATATTAAAAATAATTTATCAGTATAATATTAATAAGAATTATTGTGATGTGATTTCTGTAAGGTTTTCATTAAGTGGGCTTCATTAATTGGAATTAAAACTGAATTAAGATTGGTCTAATTAAGTGAGGTTATTGGGCTTCTTAATAAATCATATGGAATTTAATTTGGTGTGGTGAGTTCGCGACCACGTTATGAGGGCGAGTGGTCGAACTCTATTTAAGGAAAGCTCGAGTCCTCCCAAACTGGGTTGAAACTTTGCTATCACATACGTTATTTCTCTCATACGGTTTTCTGAGAGAAAGTGATCGGCAATCTCATAAAGCCCGGTTTCAAAGGGTCATTTGGGAAAGTCTTGAGATCTTGAGATGGATTCTCTTTGCGGCTCTTCCATCATTCATCGACAAAGAAAGATCCATAGTTCAAAGGTATGTAATTCTGGTGTTTTCTCCATTAAATGATGTTTGTGTTCACCATGGTGATCTAGGTTGTTAGAAATTCGTATCCTACGGTTGGTGTCAGGCCAACCATGGATCGGAACTCAAAACATCACAGTTTGGAGAAATTTTTGGGTTTTATGAAAATCGGACGATACGGTCAATTTGATTTTTCTATACATCCCAAAATTAAATATTTTACATATTTGGAATCCTCACGGCCAGAGGCAGTCACAGCGGTGGGTGGCGCGTCGCCAGAGGCTCGCGCCGCAGCGCCCCTCACGCGTAGCCCACGCAGCGCCGCGCGCGTTGAAGGCAACGGCGGCGTCGCGGCACCGCGCGCCAGGCCCGAACCGAAGCCCAGGTGGCCCGGCGTCATTGATGGCGTGGCATGACGGTCGACAACGACCCGGTCAAGCGGATCCCGTCCGTTTGTTGGCGGTTGATTAATTAGCGGCGTGGCGGCGGCGTGGGGCTGGCGGCGTGCGGATGGCGTCGGCGGCCGACGCGTGACCCGAACGAACCGGCGGATGGCCGACCGGTCAAAGACCCGACCCGGTCAGCGGTCGAACCGACGGTCAACATTCAGCGGGTCCGCGGTCCAAACCGACCGGTCCGCGGTCCGCGAGTCAACGGTCAAACCCGACCCGGTCGGCCTAGCCCGGACCACGATGCGCGTGGCGCCACGCTGGCTCGCCACCTGCGCGAACCGGTGGCGTGGTAGCGTGGGAGGGGGCCCCCAAGGGCAATTTTGATACCTCTGATTCGTATCGAAATTTCTACAATTTGGTATATTGACTTAGCATATTTAAGCTTTTACAGATATGAAAATGCGTATAGAACCCTATGTATGCCTAGTTATTAGGGTATTTTCACGTATTCTTGGTATTTCTCTATGGTTTCGGAAACACATAAGGTAACTAACATGAATACCCTTGCATAAGGGGCATGTAAGTTCTAAAATTAATTGACTATTAATGAATTGAACAATATAGTGGCATAACATATATATTGAATGTGATACATAAAGTTTATATCCTTGGTATGAGTGATTTTCAAGAATTCAATTGGGTTTTACATTGGCCATCAAAGTGGCACACTTGATTGGGTTTGAGAAATATCAACCTCATATTGTGGTGGGATGTCTCCTGTTTTAATGCATGGTCATACTCCCAAAGGAGGTGATCTTGTGTTAGTTCGTGGAGGGATACATGATGGCGTGCAGATGAAATGGCTGATCTTAGTGGTTCATACACCCAAAGGTGGTGATTTCACGAAGGATTAGAATGTTCTTATAGCGGCTGTCGTAATGTAGATGTCTGTTGCATGTCATATTTTACTACGCGAGGTGATTATGTGATGATGTATGTAATTCTCTATGAGTATTCACATGATCTTGATTGTATTGTTATGTTTATTTTAGTCAGTTTTACGTGACCAGTGAATTCCATTTCAATTGAAGTCCCCTTCTTGGATTAATTTCAAGAAATGGAAAGAGGATTTTCTCAATTTGGAATGGAAATTTGGCGGATGTTCACATAAACACAATGGATAAAATGGCGAGATATCACAACTCTCAGCATTGAATTTGAGAAACTTGAACTATCTTTGCACAGGAAGAGACGATAGGATTTCTTGTTAATGATGAAGAAATGCATCTGAAGAACACTTGAAGAGTGGTTTGCCGATGAAGCTATCTTGCTAAGGAGATGAGCGGCTATAGGGCTAGAAATCGAGTTTCGTCAATCTTTGAGGTTTAGGAACACTTCTCCAAGCTCTTGTGAAGTATGATGTAGTGCAATTTTGGGGTTAGAGATTATGTCCTCGGGATGGGTAGACTGGGCGAAGCTCCAAGCTCTTAATGTTACCATTCACGATGCTTGCGTAATGCATCAAGCCTGAGCACTTCCACCTGATTTTGATTATAAAGACAAACTACAGTTCCCAGATGAAACTTGGTGGGTAAATGACTTGATAGCAAAGGGTGGTAGGAGGAAGAAGCAAGAAGGATAAAACATATGGCCTTATATCTTTGCAAATTATAAGAGGAAGAATAAGAAGTTCAAAGTCGAACTCATAAAGGTGCTCGTGAAACTACCGGTCAATCGACAATATAGGTAAAGAAGACATTCTTGAAAAGGATGGTGATCTTTCTTTTCTGAAAGAAGGTCGCATGAAGAGGAGTGTACAAAATTTAAAGCTTGGATGTCCAAGGCGTGGGCTTCTGGTAATGATTCTTTAATACTTGTTGTTTGTGAATCGAGCCTATCCCGAAGCACCATCCAGTTCTTGGTGGCTTGATAGTGGAGCAACTAATCATGTTGCATTTACCATACGGGGATTCATAAGCGGGAGGAAGCGAGCAAAGGATGAATCAAAAGCTCCTTTGTGGGAAATAACGAGAAAGTGAAGTCATGTTCGGTAAGGAGATGTAATCTTAGTTTTAGATTACGGTTTTAAGTTGATGTTGAAAGATACATTTTATGTACCTTAACTAGAAGAATTTAGTTTGTTATCATGTTTGGATTCATATGATTATTCTTTGAAATTAAGAGCAATATTATTTCAATATTTCTTAATTCAAATAAGGTTGGAGTGCTTTGTCATATGTCCAGCAGTTATAGATTAAGTTTATCTCCCGATAACATATACGTGGCTTATACAGCTGAAAAGGTTGTTTCAAAAAGACCATTACCTAAGGATGAGTCTTATGCATTATGGCATAAACGACTTGGCCATATCTCTAAGGATAGAGTAGAAAGGCTAATAAAGACTAATATCACCTTTGCTCTTAAAAATGACTTAGAGATATCGTGAAGCATTATGAGGGTAAAATAGCCAAGATAAGAAAGAAAAGCTACTTGGTCGTAGTTAAACACTATTGGAAATTAAAATTCGCTGATATAAGTGGTTTTATGTGGCAACCTTGTGTAGAAATTTTATTTCATCACATTTATTGATGGCTTATTCGATATGGTTATTTGTACTTGATTAAAAGAAAGTCTGAGTCTCTTGACAAGTTCAAGATTTTCGGTTGAAGTCAGCTCAATTGGGAAAAGTCATAAAAGGTTTGTTAGATCGTAGGGTGGAAGTATTATGGCAAACATGGCGTCTTCCAGACTGACTTAAAGGGCCGTCGCGAATACTTAGAAGGACTCTGGGATAGTGGCACGGTTACTACTGGGAGTCTGGCGAATGGTATAAGCGAAAGCGCTGATCGTACTCTTATGGAAATGGTAAGGAGTATGATTAGTAGGACAAATTGCAGGTTTCTATGGGGTGAAGCTTTGAAAACGACTTTGTACATTTTGAATCGTGTACCTCTGTTTATTTCCATTGACTCCTTTTGAGTTATGGGTAGGAGAAAGCCTAGCAAACCATCTTAAGGTTTGGGGATGTCTGCCCGGTAAAGTTATATAATCCCGACATTAGTAAGTTGGATTCGGAACCCACTAGGTATTTTGTATCTTACCCGGAACATTCGAAGGGATATAGGTTCTATAATCCCGATGGAGGCACAAATTGTGGAATCACAGGGCCGGTTAAGTTTTGGAGTTTGATGTGGCCGAGGGAAGAGAGTAAACATCACAGAGACTATTGGGGATGATAGTCGATAAGTAATGTAGTATCTGTATCTCCTCCCATCTGAGATAATTGTGAAACTCCACACCACATTTGAACTTTGTTAGGACTAGGGATCTGATGATGGGCGGCTCTAATAAAGTTCATCAAGGCTCTCGGGTGCGAGATGTGGCTATTACTACTCCGATGGGAAGTCCACTAGGGAGGCGGTCGGATATACCACCGGACTATTTAGTCTATATAGGAGAGCAAGACTCGATATCGGTTACGTGGCTGATCCCGATAACTTATGAGGCTGTTTCTTGTCCTCGGTCGGAATGGTTAGATCTGATGAAAGATGAAATTCAATCTATGAGGCATAATGGAGTTTGGAACTTATTGAATTACAGAAGTCATGGAGCCATTGGTGCAAATAGATTGTATAAGACTAAAAGGGACTCTAAAGGAAAGGTGGGAAGTTTAAAAGCGAATTTGGTAGCGAAGGTTTCACTCGAAGAAGGAGTAGACTATACCAAACCTTTTTCTCGGAGTCTCTTCTAAGATTCTTTCAGTGATCGGCATTAGTTGCTCATTTTGATATGGAGTTACACACCGGATGGATGTTAAAGCGCATTTCTCAATGGAGACCTTAGTGAAAGAAGTCTATATGATGCAACCCGAAGGTTTTGTGGCAAATGATTCAGGTAAACTTGTATGTAGACTGAAAAAGTCTATTTATGGTCTCAAGCAAGCTTCTAGACAATGGTACTTGAAGTTTCATAGTGTTGTTGCTTCATATGGTTTTGTTGAGAACAAAGTAGATCAATGTATATACTGCAAGGTCAGTGGGAGGAAATTCATTTTCCTAATACTCTATGTGGATGATACGCGCAAGCGTGACAGTCTCTGCATGAAGACAAGCGGATGTTGTCAAACAACTTTGATATGAAGGACCTTGGTGAGGCGTCTTTTGTCCTAGGCATTGAGATTCATAGGGATCGTTCTTGCAGACTATTGGGTTTATCTCAGAGGGCATATGTTGATCGTTTAGAAGATTCAACATGCGACTACTAAGCCCGAGAGATTGCTCTGTCGTAAAGGTGATAAGTTGGAGTCTATCCACCGATGTCCTCATTCGGATATAAACCCAAATGAAGAATATACCTTATGCTAGTGCACTTGGGAGTATTATGTATGCTCAAGTATGCACTAGGCCTGATATTGCCTTTGCAACAGGACTTCTAAGCAGATATCAGTCAAACGCAGGACATGATCATTGGGTTCTTTGCGAGAAGGTTATGAGGTACTTAAAGAGGACAAAACATATGTTGATTCCTGAGCATGTTCGGGGACCTCTGACTAGTTGGGTATTGATTCGGACTTTCTTGGCTGTCGGGATGAAAGAAGTCAACAAGCTGGTTATATCTTTAAGTTAGCGGGAGTGCAGTATCATGGAAAAGTGAAAGCAGAAATTAATTGCATCCTACACCGTGACGGAGTTTGTAGCATGCTTTTAAGCGACTTCTCAAGCAATTTGGCTCGAGAACCCTAATTAAGGAGTTAAGTGTTTGATTTTGTGGATAGGCCCATCTGAGTTGTATTGTAGCGGTAACTCTACTTGATTATTTGTTTATTAACAACAACGAGGTCTCGAGGAATTAAGCACATGGAGGTCAAATACCTGACCATAAAGGAAAAGTTCAAAGCGGTGGCGTTGCGTGGAACACATATCAGCGGATGATATGATTGCAGGATCCATTAGCCCAAGGCCTTCGCATATGTATTTGAGCGACATATTAACATGGGCTTAGGAGTATCATGGGATCTTGTGAATTAGTGGGAGCTATTAAGTTTTAAGTTGCTCTAATAAAGGTTGAATTCAATTTCATTTACATTTTTTGTAATAATTGAATGTATCAACTTCTTTACATTGATAAGGTATTTGTGAGATGTAGGTTTATCGAGTTAGTACGTATAAGCTGTTGAAAATATCAAGGCATTGTGTAAACCTTGAATAAAGGCTATGGGGCATTCTTGGCATTAGCCTCGATATATTTATTTACACATTAAGTAAAGTTACCTATCAAGGTAACATATATATCTGAGTTCGTTGGAACCATAATGGATATTATACGGTGACACGCTGGGTTTGACACTTAAGGAGAGAGAATATGGACTAACAAGAATGGATAACACATGAAGTATCATCATTATGAGGTATTGTCCATTTAAACACACTACCATATTGAATCCATATCGGTAAAGTTGAAAGCTCGTGACCATGGAAGGGGTTGCGTGAGTACATACAGTGCAGCCATGATTCGGTGTTAGAACTTTATGGGATCGGATTAGTAGTCAAATAATCTCTAGACCAATATAAAGGTGCGCACACGGTTTTGTTTTGATTAATATCAGTGGGAGAATGTGAAGTTTTCATTAAGTGGGCTTCCATTAATTGGAATTAAAGCCCCAGATCAAGACAGTCTAATTAAGGTAAGGTTATTGGGCTTCTTAATAAATCATGAGCTGGGCGGGTGTGTGAGGTGAGTTCGGCCGACCGTTATGAGGCGTGGTCGAGCTACTATTTAAGAAACTGAGTCCATACAAATACCCAAGGACTCATTTTCTATCACATCGTTATTTCTCTCATACGGTTTCTCGAAAAGTGATCGGCAATCCTCATAAGCCGAGTTTCAAAGGGTCATTTGGGAGAAGATCTTGAGATCATGAGATCAGTTCTCTTTGCGCTCTTTATCAATTCCGCATCAACAAAGAAAGAGATCCATGGATTCCAAAGGTATGTAATTTACAGTGTTTTTCTCCATTAAATGATGTTTGTGTTCTACCATGGTGATCTAGGTTGTTAGAAATTCGTATCCTACAATTTCATGAATAGATTAATCTTCACATCCCACTTAAATTTACCTTTATAAATATATATTATATATTTAATAGAGTATTCTGGTCAGGGAGATGTAGGATATATTCAGACCTGTCCCCATCAGGGAATCAGAAAATCTGCGGAACTTGGGTGCAGTATATTTAGTGGGTCGTGTTTCCTTTATACTCTTCTCCATTCGGGTAGGGTATTGGGGTTCAAAGGTCATATGCCATTGATTAGGTGATAGTGGGTGACTGAAAATGGACCTACATTTATTTGACACCACCATGCTGATTACCATTTCATATTTTGTAATAGGCACTACGCTACAAAGTTGGATTAGTATACCTCGGTGGTGGGCGCGGGGCGCAAGCGATATAAAAGGATGAAAAGCGAGTCGTCTTAGGGTTGTTGGCAATCTGGCGGTTCGGTCTGGTTCTGATTCGTCTCGGTTCACCGTTAAGTTCACAGTTCACGATATAGTTGTTGACTACGGTTTTAAGTTTAAAATTAAAGCGTGGATTATCATCTACGATTTTAAGCGGTGGTTTTGGTTTAGGCGTCGTTTTAGCGTGTTAGATCGTATATTTTGGAACCATTCTTTGTTTTCTTGATGAGCTTTATGTATAAATATTTATTTTTATATGGACGTCGAAGCACAAATATTATTGATTGAAAATGCGTAATATATCGATAAATTGATATCCATTAATAATATAATAAATCGATATAAAATTTATAAGGATTTGATAATATAATAATTAGAATATTTATAAGCTGTAGTACACCAACGCCTGAACTTAAACCTGTTGTTCAAATGTGTTTTCCCTTTGTCTCTTTGATTTTAAAGAAGATAAGGAGTTATAAAGCCAGTCCAGGAGAGGAAGGGGAAGGAAGAGGAAAATGAATCTATTTGATGAATATCATTTGCTCCATTTAAATTTGAATGATTATTATTTTTGTTTCTTTATCTGTTAGTTTCATTTAATAATGTAATTCAAGGTAACTGTGAGATGGACACTCATATTTAAATTAATAAAGAAGGTGGTTGTGATGATTCATGTTGCTGTTATTTATATGGTTATTGGTTATTATTCTTTTTGATAATTCAATGGGTTTCAGTGTTGGTTGTTTTGTATATAGGACATTTTTTAGGTAGTACCCTTTAGTTTTATTTTTTTTTAATTTTTTTAAATAATAAAATTGTTGGGTCATTATTATTATTATTGTTCCATTTATTACCATGAACGTGAAATTGCATGCTTCAAGTTTTTTTTTGAAATTTTCTTTGTGAAGATAAAGGTTTTGTTTCCGATCCAGAAAGTATTAAGAAAAGAAAAAAAAATGATAAAAAAAAATTATTTACATATTTGATTCCCACGGTAAAAAATGCCAAATATATATATATATATATATATATATATATATATATATATATATATATATATATATATATATATATAATCAAAATTATTCAAAATCTTATACTATTTTTATATTTTTAGTCTTTTATATAATAAGAGAATAAATAAAATGAATTTGAATAAAGCATATATAATTAATTTATTAAGTTTAAACTTATTTTATATATTTTTAAATTCTTTTCCTTCAATTTTTCTTTGCTATTTTATTTCTTGAATATTTTTAGGGTTTGAAAGCGACCAAAAGTAATGTTTAAATATATATAGAAAAAAAATCAAATATAATCAAATTATTCAAAATCTTATATATTTTATATTTTTGTTTTATATAATAAGAGAACAAATAAAATGAATTTGAATAAAACATATAGAATTGATTTAATGGGTTTAACCTTTTATATTTTTCAAATTCTTTTTCCTCAATTTCCTTACTATTTTATTTTCTTTAATATTTTAGGGTTTAAAAAGCTATTTAAAGTAATGTTTATATATATATATATATATATATATAGAAAATATATAGAAAAAATCGAAATATAATCAAAAATTATTCAAAATCTTATATTTTATATAATAAAGAGAACAAATAAAAAAATGAATTTGAATAAAACATATAGAATTAATTTATTAAGTTTAAAAACATTTATATTTTTTCAAATTCTTTTTCCTTCAATTTCACTTACTATTTTATTTCTTTAATATTTTAGGGTTTAAAAGCGACAAAGTAATTAGGTGTCAAAATTGTGTGCGATTAGCAAGCAACGTGCTTAGGCGATTAAACGGGTTTGGGTGAGACCTAAACGGGTTTGGGTGATAAACGGGTTGACATGTCAAACACGTTTAATAAACGGGTCGTGTTCGGGTGAGACATGCTAACTTCGTTTATAACTTGGTTTGGTTTAACACTTTGTTTCCTCTTTAGTTTTGCAGTAGTGGCGTGACTAGGCTGTCGAGGGTGATCTGACAACGATTAGCAGACGATTACTTAGGCGAATTAAACGGGTTTAGGTGAGCCTAAGCGGGTTCGGGTGATCATGGGTCAACTAAATTGCTTTACGATTTAATAAACGGGTCGGTGTTCGAGTTTGTGTTTTTCGTCGTAGTTTAACCGCATTAACCAGTTTAACCCTAACTAACACGTTTAACCCCTAAAGTAATGTTTCATATATATATATATATATATATATATACATATATATATATATATAGAAAATATATAGAAAAAAATCAAATATAATCAAAATTATTCAAAATCTTATATATTTTTATATTTTTATATTTTTATATAATAAAGAGAACAAATAAAATGAAGTTGAATAAAACATATAGAATTAGTTTATTAAGTTTAAACTTATTTTATATTTTTTTTTCAAATTCTTTTTCCTTCAATTTTCCTTACTATTTTATTTCTTTAATATTTTCCGTGTTTGAAAGGCAGCCAAAGTAATGTTTCATATATATATATATACTATATATATATATATATATATATATAGAGAGAGAGAGAGAGAGAGAGAGAGAGAGAGAGAGAGAGAGAGAGAGAAAATCAAATATAATCAAAATTATTAAAATCTTATATATTTTTATATTTTTAGTTTTTATATAATAAAAAGAACAAATAAAATGAGTGGATGAAACATAGGAGTAATTTATTATGTTTAAACTTATTTATATTTTCTTTCAAATTCTTTTTCCTTCAATTTTAAGGTTTTTGAAAGGCAGCAAAGTAATGTTTCATATATATATATATATATATATATATATATATATATATATATATATATATATATATATATATATATATATATATATATATATATATATATATATATATATAATCAAATATAATCAAGAATTATTCAACATCTTATATATTTTTTATATTTTTTAGTTTTATATAATTAAGAGAACAAATAAAATGAATTGAATAAAACATATAGAATTAATTTATTAAGTTTTAAACTTATTTTATATATTTTCAAATTCTTTTTCCTTACTATTTATTTCTTTAATATTTTTCGGGGTTTGAAAGCGGCCAAAAAAACAAATATATATATATATATATATATATATATATATATATATATATATATATATATATATATATATATATATATATATATATATATAGAAGAAGAGAGAGCAAAAAAGAATAAGTCAAGAAAATATCATTTTAGATTAAGCTTCTAAGTAAAGTAAACGACTTTTATAAATATTAAAAATCTTAAATATAAGGTGTCATTTGTGCAAATGAAATTTTAAACACAATCGAGAATAAGTTATTGGTGTACTTTGGGACATTTTATTTGTAAAATAATGCGTTTTAAAATATAATAGAGAGATTAGAGAGATTAAGAAAGTAGATAGTCACAAAGATGGTAGAAAGTCGGAGGAGAAGCCCAGGTTATTTTCACTTTCATTCTCTTTATATACATTGAATAGGAGATGGACATTCATACGTAGAATGTAGGTTCTGAATGTAATATATGGGTACATTGAATATACGTTGATGTATGGAGTTCTGAATGTATAGATTCTGAATGTGTAGATTTGAATGTGCCATAATAGGTCACGATTGAATATATATTGATGTATATAGGTTCGTGAATATAATGAATATTCATTTATGTATTTCCTCTTGCTTTCACGTGAATATTCATTGTATTCATGAATGTGCATTGAATGATACTACCTCATTAAAAACCTTAAGCTGGAAAAACCCAATGGGACAAAAACCGGACAAAAGGGAAAAAGAGTACAGTGCATAAATTTTTATGATCTCTCCCTTTTATGGATGCTTTAATTGCCTCATTAAAAACCTTAAAAATAGGAATAACCCGATGGAATGAACGGACAAAAGGGAAAAAGAGTGCAATGCATAGTTCTCAATACCTCCCCCTCAATTTGAGCTATATAGCCCTTCTTTGAGGCTAGTTAATCTTGCATCTTATGAACTGCTTGCATACCAATGCCATTTACTAATTTCTCAAAGTTAGCGTTAGTAATGATTTGGTAAAGATCTGCAAGATTATTTATAGTTGAATACGCAACATCAATTTGACTTTCTTGGAGTTCCGTGAGTATAGAAAAGATTTCGAGATATGATTGGTCCTATCACCTTTGATATATCACTCCCTAACTTGTGCAACACAAAGCGGCATTATCTTCATAAATTATAGTGGGAGGAAATTTTATGTGCCGTGTTAAGCAACAAGAATTGTGAATATATGTTATAATGGATCTTAACCAAACACACTCTCTTCTAGCTTCATATAAAGCAATGATCTCAGAGTGGTTAGAAGATGTAGCTACTAGCAATTGCTTCGTAGAACGCCAAGAAATGGCGGTGCCATTATAACAAAATAAATAACCAGTTTGAGAGCGAGCTTTATGTGGATCGGATCTATATCCAGAGGTAGTATATTCCTTGGAATAATATAATCCCAAATCTATGGTTCCTCGGAATGCTTGAAAAAATATGTTTAATTCCATTCCGGTGTCTCGAGTTGGCTTTCGAACTAAAAGCGTGCCAATAAATTCTTGCCAGCGATGTTGGTCATTACATTGTGCGAAGTACATGAAAGCCCCAATTGCATGAGATATAGTGCCGAGGACCATTATCTCTTCATCGATTCTCTGGGAGCTGGCCAGTCCTTTGGGGATCTAGGACCTTGTCATGGGGTGCTCTTCGGTGAGTACATCCATGTTAGGCGTTTAAGTAATCTTTCAATGTATGATGATTGATAGGCAGTTATTCCATTTGCTTTATGCTCGAGATGTAGGCCAAGAGACAAAGTTTGGTTTACCCCGAATCTTTAACTTCAAATTCCTTTTTCAAATACTTTAGCGGTTTTGTCAACTCTTACGGAATTCCAATTAAATTTATATTGTCGACATAAAGCTTTGCTACAATAGCCCAAATCGGTTTGATTTCTTAATAAACACGCATGATGAGATAGGATCCATTCTTGTACCTTTCACCAATTAGTACTCACTTGGCGTTGATACCATGCGGCCGGATTACTTAACCCGATAAGATTTTGCAATTTTATTGAGAATAAGTTGCGGGGAGTGCATGCATCAGGCATTTTGAATCCCTTGGGAATTTTCATATAAATATCTGAGTCTAATGAGCAATATAGATATGCCGTCACAATGTCCATAAGACGCATTTCCAATTTTTAAGATTACGGAACTGTGGAAAGCGAAATGTGATAATATACAAGTGAATATGTCTCATCATAATCAATCCCAGGTCTCTGGGAGAATCCTTGGGCAACGAGTCGAGCTTTATACCTGACAACCTTGTTTTTCTCTTTTCGTTTCCGGACAAATACCCATTTATATCAAATGGGTTTTACATTATCGGGGATGCGAGTTATGGGTCCAAAAACCTCTCGTTTAGCTAGGGAAGCTAATTCAGCCTTAATTACTTCCTCCCACTTAGACCAATCTTGCCTTTGACGACATTCAATAATAGATTACGACTCTAATCATCATCCATATTTTATAGACAAGCGGGAATGCAAAAATATCATCAATGATGATTTTATTTGATCCACAATCTCATTACAATATGTAATGGAATTCTCGATATTCTGGGTTGGTGGTCTTTTCATGGGTTTGTGCCTCTTGAGGGCATTAAGCTCTTTAAGTAAGCCTGACAGGGCTGGAGTGGATTCGATTCTTTCCCTTCGTTTGGGAATAGTGTCTTTGATCCTATTGGTTTACCACGCTTCAAGCGTAGAGTTTTCATCCATTTTAGCTTGTCCTTGAGAGCTGACTATCTATTGGAGCATTCTGAAATTTGGAATATGAGATTTAGTTATCTTAGTAGCATCATTAAATGCATCGGGAAGTCTATTAATAGCGTAAATGGATTATCTGTGCACCTCGTTTTAGCACTCGGAGTTCTTAGGTGAATTGAGATAATTTTCTCATTCGGGAGAAAACCTTAGCGGTTTTATAGCGCGACCATTTCAATATTAGGTGTCCAATCGATCTGACATAGTCTCCTTGAAATGACAATCTGCGAATCTGGCAGTAAAAAGATCACCAGTAATCGGTTCTAAGAACCTAATGATGGACGGTGAATTAAACCCAACATAAATACCCAAACGGCGTTGGGGACCCATTTTCGTTCTTTTTGGTGGTGTGATAGGCACACATGCGCCTGACAAGGTGTGTAAATGTAAATATCGGGTTCATAACCAAGAACAATTTGGCGGGGTGTAGAGCTAACGGTGGGTGCAATCTTAATAGGACAGCCGCGTAAACGGCATGACCCATGCGTATCGTTCGATTCGTTCTCAATAATGAAGTCAGACAGTGATTTCTTATGTTTAATCAAGGATTAACCAATCCATTTTAGTATGAACATATCTCATTTGGGTGCTCAACCTTGATTAGAAGTGAAGCCTGATATGTATCAAAACTCTTTGATGTAAAATTCTGACATTATCCATCCTTATACCTTTAATTGGATAATCAGGGAATTGTGCCCGAAGCTTTATAATGTGATAAACATCTGAAAGGTGACATTCGCGCAGTAGATATAGACAAACATGGGACAATCTATAAGTCGTCCACTAGTACCATAAAATATCGAAATGGTCACTTGGTGGTTGTATTGAATCCCACAAATATCACCTTGAATTCTTTGCGGGAATAAAGAGTTCGAGATCAACACTTTGTTATAGAAGGTTTGATAATAGATTTTTTCCTTGTGAACAAGCTTCACAATTATAATCTTTGAATGACAATACCTTTGTATCCTTTAAAGGGTGCCCTTTGTATTACGGATTATTCTACCATCGTTAAGACGCCCGGGGTGACCAAGGCGATCATGCCATAATCAAAGCGATGAGGTTACCAATCTCCGAATGTGGTGGAGTGGGTTTCAGCGGCCTTAATCATGACACAATACAAACCCATAGAAGAAGCTTCTTCGTGGATAGTCTTGAATAATCTTATAAGAGGTAATGCCAATATATTCTTTATTTTGCTCATAAATGTCTGTATATTCGCGTATCTAATAATGTTACAATCCACTAGCGCTCTCAAACCTGCGATGTTCATAAGTATTGTATTCAAAATATAATAATGAATGGGCCGATATGCATGGTTATGTCGCTACGTAATGTCATACTCGAAAAAAGTGTCTACTCCCGAAATATGGTATGTTGATGCACTGCTCGAGCAAACAAACATCTTATTTTCTCGGTGTTTTCCATTTGCATTTATGTTGACAACTTCAGGTGTAGTATCATAAAATTTCATATTAGTTATAGGGTCAAATAAAATTTCAAATAATAAATATTATATCAAGTTCATAAGCATTTCATTTGCATAACCATATTAAAAACAATAAGGTAATACATTTAAAGAAAAACAACTATAAAATAAATTATTAGAATCATAAAATTCAAAATCAAAGATGTCATCCTCCAGTCTGATACTTCATCAAAGTAATCAAAGGTCCTCAAAGAAATTAGAGACATCCAGGGATGCATTTGCTACTTCAGAAGTGCAGAGGAGTCCCTGCTTGGAGATATTGTTGAAAGCTACTTGGGTGGTTATGGCAGTGGATTAATTTACGTAGAGGCCCCACCCCCTGGCCCACTCCGACGAAGGGTGGTCCCACTCACAGGCTATCCCAGCTCCAGGGGGTTCTTTCGCCTCAGTGAGGCTCGAGACACAGGACCATGAGCTTAGATACCCATTCGAGGTGGTTCAGCTGCCAACTGGGCTACTAGCCCGGTTGAGTGGTGGGAATACATAAATGGTATCTACTTCGTGGTCCAGTTAGCCACGGCGCGAACTAGGCTAACTGTCACCGTCCAGTAGGCACAGTGAACACTTCAATAGTATTAAGATTCCTGCGTTTGGCCGTATTTTTTAAAGATGATGGTATGGGTCCCGACAAAGTGCTTTGGCGTCTGTGAAGTACATGACGGTGCCTAGTCATGCCCGCAGCGATGGCAAATACTTTCTTTAGTCACCTTCTTTGGCTTCTTTTTCTTTGTGATTTGGGGCGAAGTTAGATTTCCCTAGGGCGGTTCGAATTTTGCGCCACCCCTTCGGGATTATATTCTTGCACATTAGCAGCAGCCTTTAAAATGGCCAATAATTTTCTCGAGTTTGCATGTGCCAGGCAATCTTTTGAGCAGCGGGTCTAAGATCATGATTTTGGCGGCAATTCATTGAGTTTTACCGCTTTCGAGGCGGTGAGAACCGCAGTCATCGGTATGTGACAAATTGGCGTTCTTGGTATTCTTTGTTGCAATACAATATTAACATGGAAGGTGGAAAGTTTTTCTCTAACAGTTCCGCGCTCCAGTGAGCTTGATCACAGCATAACTCAGACGAAACAATATAAAATAAAAAGCGGGTTATAGTCGGACAGATTTAAAATCTTATGGTCACGAGATTTTTGCAGTCATATTAGCGAGGAAGGATAACGATCTTAGTATGATCATACTTATCCTTGACCTCTTCCCACGAGGTTTGAGGGTCTCGACGGATAAATATTAGTCTGGGCTCTCATGCAAATATGATGAATAAAAATGGGTTGTTTGCTTTTTATCTTTTCACATTTGAGGTTCCGTCTTACGCAATTGCGTTAGCAAAGATCTTGCCCTTGGAGGTGCGTTTCCATGTCGAGCACCGGGATAGATAATTATTTTCCACTCACTTCGAGGGATGTGGAATTTTGGCTTTCAATATTTGCCATAATTCTTGCAAAACAAATGAATCCTTAAATTAATTAGAAGGATTTCAAATATCCACCACCACTTGGACGAGAAGGATACTTTTAGGTTGGAGGTGGCTTGAGGCCAAGAAAAGAAAAGAAAATTGATAGAAGAAGATGAAGTATAAGTTGATTAATAAAAATACTTTCACCTTGCACCAAAATATTTATAATTGGTAGATCTTCGTCTTGATAGCATTGCTTAAAATATTCTTGCAATAATATAATAGAGAGAATAAGAGATATTAAGAAGAGAAAGTAGATAAGCACCAAAGATGGTAGAAAGTCGAGGAGGAGGCCATTTTATTTCCTTTCATTCTCTTATATACATTGAATAGGGAGATGGACGTTCATACGTAGAATGTGGAGTTCACGAATGTGTCATAATAGGTACATTGAATATACATTGATGTATATAGGTTCACGTTGAATATAATGAATATTCATTCATGTATTTCATAACAATTTTATTATTATTATTTTATATTTTATAAAAAATGATATCCATATCATGTTCTTTCATCTTTCTCTTTGTTTTATAATATTAATGATTGTGATAAATAATGACAATGATTTTGCAAAATGAGATATTTTAATTGAAACCTTATTGGCGTTTAATATACACAAGGTGATTGAGACAATCATTGAGTATGTAAGGTGAGGTGATTGAGATATTCCTTAGTTTAAGTAATCAATACGTTTCTTCTTAGATATACACAAGGTGATTAGGATCTTGTTGGTGGTAGCCATGGCGACTCTGGAGTTCTTCTTCTTCTTCACGGGTCTTTGTTGTTCTCTTTGGGCCTTGAGGGATCTTAGGTTTTACCAGTAGGATGATGGTAAGGCGAAAAAGTATTTGGCCTGCTTTGGAACTTTTTTTATTTATTTTTTTTTTTTTTTTTTTGCAGATTTTTAATTTCTGAATTCTGATTTGGTGGTTTGTATCCTAACAACATGATGCGGGTCGAGGGCTCTACTGATACCAGATGATTGTGTAATTGTTTTCTTTTCTGAGAGGTTCATGGAAATTACTAGCTATTTTCTTGTAATTAAGTTTCCCTTTCCTTGTTTGAGGGTCCAAATTAAGCCTTTGGTTGGTGTCATGTTTGGTTTAAGGTATTAGGAAAGGAAAAAAAAAAATGCAGAAAATCATTTTCTCATTGTTTCTTATGAAAGCCAGAAGAAAATAAAAAATAATCGAAATTCCTCAAAATTTTTATATATTTTAAAGATTTTCTTAGTTCTTATATGACATAGAGAAACAAATACAATCGGTTTGAATAAAACATATAGAATTAATTTATTAAGTTTAAACTTATTTTCTATATTTCTCTCTATTTTCCTTTATATTTAGTATTTTAGAAGCGTTTCCAAATCAGGCATAAGGCGTGTGCTTTTCATTATGGTATTGAATGGACTAATCTTATTCCCCTAGGTGGGAATTGTTTGTTCACAGGTTTACTTTACTGCAATTCTACATGTTGTACCTTTATTATTGTCTTTTCTATTTCCATTTCCGACACTAAGACTCCTTTCGGAACCCAAAAAGTATTAAAAAAAAAATGAATTTTCATATTTGGTTGATAGAAAAATACAAAAAATATCAAATTTCTTAATCTTTATATTATAAAGAGAAACAAATAAAATAATTTTTAATAAAATATATATATATATATATATATATATATATATATATATATATATATATAATTAATTTATTAATTTTAAACCCATTTATATTTTCCTTCAAAAAAAAATTTTATTTAAACTTTTCCTCAATACTTGGGTTTTCATGAACCTAAAAGTAGGAAGCGTATTATATGGTGTTTTGTTATACTCATATTATACTATGGCTTGGGAAATTTGTTTAAGTGAATTCTCAAATATATTCTTTTTGTGAAAATGTTTTACTGATAAATGATCTTTGCCAAAGTAATTTTAAGTGAATCCATTAAGTTAGAATTATAGCATATTCTTGAGATAATAGACAATCTTTTTCCTTTATTTTTTGACAACTAAATAGTACTTAAGTTATAATGTAATGCGCAGTTAGACTTTAAGACCCTCCTTGTACTCTCTGTTAGTTTTAATCCGTAAATATGGGGATGGTGCGGATAGGGCACTCCAGTCTTTGAAGGATCAATGGAAATACACCACCAGAAAGCTGGGAAAAGTCGGATCCGTGCGGCACCATAGGATGGAATCACATGTAACAACTCGAATTGACATTCTTATGCAGGAATTCCTCCATGGCGAATTGATCTTCTCTTCATTATTACTTTCACTGTTCATTGCATTCTGATTCGTGTTTTCAGGAGTTATCACCATGGGCCTCAGAGGCTAGGAGCTGATATTGGAACTAGAGGTTAGAGATCCTTGTGAGTTTTCTTTATCCTTAGTAGGAAGTATATACACTAAAGTTTTTGCATACCGATTGTTGGAAGTCCCGTATTGGCCGGACACGGTGCGATTGAAGTGAATATAACATGGTATCGGAATTGGATCATGGTGGAGGGGCCCACATTTATCATCCTCTAAAACGACTGGGAAAAAGAAAAAAAAGAAAAATCGGAGCCTACATGTGAGGGAGTGTTGGAAGGCTTACGTGACAGATCTAGTCTGATTTGAAGTGGTAATCTGAAGGATCAGTCTCTCTACGCTCTGAGACCTTTAGTGAGAATTTGAAAGAGAGTCTCACAAATATTAATATGTTGCTCGAGTCGATTAGGTGTGCATCACGGTGGAGGAAACTCGCGTTGTCATCATTTTGGGCAGCTGAAAGAAGAAAAAATTCGAGCCTTGCATTGTAAGGGGAGTAGTGGAAGTCCACATCATTGGACAGTTGGTGAAGTGAGGCTCTTATATGGAGGGCCAACCTTCCTCTTGCTATAAGGTGGTTAATTGAGGGTGAAAGCAGGTTCTAAAATGATAACATTAATTTTAATTCATCAGCAGGGGACTTGTCATTTGTCAAGGGCTCAGGTTCCTTCCTCAAACTAGAGGAACTTAGAAAAGCTAAACATCTGTGGGTTCCATTAAACTATCTAATTTCCTCAATTTACATCTATACTTCTCAAACATATTACTTTTTTATAATAGGAGACTAAGTTATAGGCCCCTTGGCTAGTTTACATGACAGAGACTTAAAACCTAGCCGGATCTTTGAAAGATGAAAACTAAATTGATAAAGGGTGCATTATGCGCAAGTACTACATTAGTGAACCTTGTTTCTTCGAACGGGTTTACTATTAGCTGTTTACACATGATAGACTCTTTATCAATTTAGTTTTCGTTCTTTATCAAATATTTTTGTAATCAGAAGATCCGGACTTGGTTGTTTTGATACCAATGAGTGGAAATAACGGACCCATAACTTAGTTTCTCCCTTTTCTTCTTTATAAAATTTTATATTTATATTTTTCTTTCTATCTAGAATCATGCGAGTACGGCAAGCCATGAGTCAAATTCACGATGGATTGGAAACCTTTGAGGCGACCTTCTTGCTAGGCTTGTATAACATATCTTATCTTCTTCTCGACAATGACTATAACTTCAATCTTGTTCTTTATCTGGAATACGAATTCAAACAATCTCACAGGTGGGTCCTAAACTGCTTTGGGCAAACTCTCCAATCTCACGGCTCGTCTGGTGACAATAGAAGTTGTCGGGATCTTTTGGAATTTCAACATCAACTGACCGGGGTTGGACAGCCCGACTTCTAAAGCAAAACACTTGTAAGTACAGTGCCGGATCCGGGATTTTATATTTGGGGTATCAGCATTATAATAAAAATTTAATAAGCCTTATAAGATATATATATATATATATATATATATATATATATATATATATATATATATATATATATATATATATATATATATATATACCATATATATATATATTTTAAGTGTCACTACTAGCAAAGAGACCGAATGACTAAATATGAGCGGATACTTGATGTTTCTGTAATGGTATCCCGTGAGTCTTAGTAATACCTTCTATGTAAGACATGAAGTAGTTTTATCTGAACTTCTAATTGAGATGAATACCGCTAGGTTTACTCGCTCCTTGGAGTTTTGTTGAATTCTCAAATTCATAGCTTTATATTACATATTTTTTAAAAGGCGAAAAAAAAGGGCTTATAAAGTTTTTTTTTGAATTAGACTAAATCAATTAAACACCATACTACGTAAATCTGCTCTATGTGAGTATCATTGGGTTCCTCACCTAATATGCTTTGGAATCAACTTCTTAATGTGCTATGTATGTTATTACACTATATTTAGGTAGCGTTTATTATTTGGCTTTTCGACTTTTTATTTTATTTTTCACTGACTTATTCTGAGATCAGAAAAAACCAAAATATTTGGCTTTTGGTTTCTCAATTACTTTTTTTTTGAATGGTCTTTTTCTATTAGAAAAACTAGATATAATATAGAAAATCATATTTTATAGTCTAATTGAAACTCTCATAATTCGTTTAATGCCAATTAAATAAAAGCATATATATTTAAAAATTAAAAAAAATTATTGTTTTATTTAATTTGGCATCTAATTTGGCAGCCATTTCAACAAGAATCAACTTTGAGGCTCCATTCCTCGGAACCTTTTCAGCTCTGGCATGGAACTAATACATGTGTAGTTGATACCTAGCCAATGGTTTAATGTCTTCTTTCTGAGTTTTGGATATATTTAGTTTTTTTGAGAAAATTTTTTATTAAAATAATTTGAAAATGAAATATGCTCAAATTAATACATGAACAATAATACCGCGATCATTAATTACAGCATTACCTAAATTTTTTAATGTCATAGTTAGCTGACTATGATATTATTGTTCATGTATTAGACTGAACATTATTTTCAATTTAAATATTTAGTTTTTTGAAAAACCTAAATAAGTCCAAAGCTCCTTCTTTCTTCTCTTCCTACTCAGGACTGACTATACTTTCATTTGATGATGACAGACTATTTGATGGGAATAAATTATCTGGGGCTATACGGACAACTGGTTTGTTCGGACTCTTGAGGTTACGTGGTAGACACACTCATTAACCCTCTTTAGCTTTTCAAGTGCTTTTTTAAGTTGAAAGCGCAATGTTGTATTAAATCCAATTTCTGACTCGAGGTTTCAGGAGAGTTGGTCGTTTAACATGATGTCGGAACTGGTTATGTATAAGTTTTGGTTCGAGCAGCTCTCCTTGTAAATTTGAAAGTCCATAATGGACAACGGCCTTCGACTTTCCGTGCAGGTATGGGGCCGCATGCATGTGCGTGAGGGAGGGTGTGAAACTATGATATTCATGTTAAATCCAAATCCTAAAAGCTCGAGATTTTAGGAGAGTTGATCTTGTTTAAAATGGTCTCAAAGCTTGATTTGGTAGGAGGTTTTTGGTTTGAACCCTCTCCTTGTAAATTTGAAAGTCCATAATGGACTCCGGCTCCAACTCTTAAGGGGCGTGGGTATAGTATAGTTGGGAAGCGAGGGCGTCGAGCCAATTGACCCTTTTATTTGGGGTACTTTGATTAGCTATTGACGGTCGTGCCATGGGTCAAACAGACCCAAAAAATTAATAATAATAATTAACAAATTTATAAATTTATATTTTGTAAAATAAATTTTTCTTTGAAATACTTATAGTTTATTATTAAGAGATTAATATAAAATAAATTATTTTATTTATATTTATAGATATTTATCTTATTTTAAATTATTTTTCATACCAATATTATTTTATTTTATTAAAAATAATTGTTAATAACTATTCTTTTATAAACAACTATTTTCTATTTTCATAAAAGAGAACTAATATTTTAACAATCGAGAAAATATTTAGTTTTAAAAAATATTATATAATCATTAAAATTTAAAATAAACAAACGAGCCAAAATTGGCCACAGCGGGTTGTTTCGGGTTCTGGCCAGGCCATAATAAAATGTAGGTTAAAAATTAGATTCGAGCCTATATTACTACTTCTAGTGTGAAGTCATGATATTCATGTTAAATTCAAATCTTAAAGCTTCGAGATTTAAGAGAGTAGATCGTTATGAAATATAGTTCCCAAAGACTTTTGTTCAAACTATTCCCTCCCAACACTTGTTGGAATGAACCTTGTCTTAATTTACAGCAATTTCAGCGAAATTCTCTTCCTTACCCTCCTCAATTAAGTCAAGTATCAGATTCTTTCGGGTTTGGAAAATTGCCAATCCACTAGTTCTATCTAATCTTATCTTCTAACAAGTTGTGTTTGAATGACAAATTGTAATAACCTTCCAGCGACTTAAGTAACAACTCCTTTGAAGCATCTGAAGCTCGAGCTTGGTTTTCAACCTTAACAACTCTCACCACCACAGCCAAATTTGCTCCCTATCATTAGTCATTACAACATCAAAATATGAATTTTTTTTGTTTACAGATCTTCTGAGATGACGGGAATTTCAATTGTGATGTTTCGAGTATTCTAGAACAGGGATCGCTATATGGGAGTGTTCCAGAGAAAGTTTTGACTTGACATAGAACAAGTGTAAGTTCTTATTCTTACTATTTGTACCAAAGATTTGACTAGAGTTTGGAATATGGGCCAGCTCACTATGGCCCGCAATTTTAGGAGGGCTAGGCTTCAGTTTTTACGGCCTGAATAGAATTAGGTCCGAATAGGCCACTAGCCTGTCGGGGTTAGGGTTGAACTTACCTACTTGGCTTGAATTGTTTTTTATATATTTTTAAATTATTAACTTCAAATATAAATTTAATTTAAAACATAAAAAATATGCTAAAAATCAAATAAAATTTTGTTTTGCATAAAATCAAATAATATTTTTTAAAATAGTTTAGATCCTAATAATTGATATTTTAAGTGTCTTACACACACATTCTTATAAACCCGTTTTATTTCTATTTGTGAAAATTATTATAAAAATAAATTTCATTAAAATTCTTTGAAAAGCTGTTATATAATTTTTAATAATTACACATGTTTTTATTAATATATGTTTCTAAAGTAGTTAATTTTCTAGTTATAAAAATATATATTTCTTTTATTATTGAAAATATAAAAAGTAATATTTAAATAAGTGATTTCAATTATTTTAATAAAATAAGAATATTTCATTATGAAAATTAATTCATTCAACATGCGGGGAAACTAAAGGACAATTCATTCAATGATACATTCGGCATGGCGACGGCATAAGCGGTTCCAACTGCGGCTTGTTGATCTTCAAAACAGCAATTTCGCCGATGTAGAGTTAAGGATATACAAATTCATTAGTGTGAGCATCTCCTTGATTTTAGCCTTTAACTTTTTATTTTTATTTTTATTTTATCATTAAACAAGCGGCATGTAATAGCAGCAAAAAGAGCAACCCAAAAATTATCTTGGGAGTATACTTCAAGGAAGTAGTTAAAGGGAGCCCAGAAAGCGACGCTTTATATGTTAAAAAATCAGCAAAGAGACCTATAAATTATCCCCACTATACTCAAAGAAGGCGATATTATCAAAAGTCAATCTATTCCTTTACTTTCAAAACTATCGAAGTGATAAATTGATGAGTTAGAATACTTATATCTGAATGAGTTTGAAATAATAAAATAGCGCCAATCTCGCCGGTTACATTATATGCGACAATCCATTAACCTTAAGTATCTTCTGGCGTAATCCTATTCCCTAAACGCCTTCACAGCCGCGATCTTTTGGGACAAGTCAGTATCAAAGATACTCACTGTATAGGTCGACACACATAAAAATATTTGAGGAAATTTTAGATTTTTATTTCATTAGCTCTCCTATCTTCTTCAAGCTTTTTTATGTTTTTTTACCCACTCCAACTCCTTCCCAAGAAAGAAGGGTCTGGCGAACTGAGAAAGAAAAAATCCATCTCATACCAATAATCGCCAAAAGAATTTCCCAAAGCATACGAGCCGACTGATAGTGCATAAGAAGATGCTTTATGGTTTGCTCTTCGTGCTCACAAAGATAGCATTTGCCAGCTAAGGGTCTTCCCCTTCGCTTGAGTTGATCCTACATTCATACTTTCCTTGAGATGCCTCCAAGCGAAATTTGTCATGCTAAGTTTAACATAATCCCTTAAGCCATCCCTTACTCCCCATCCTTGTTATTTGAACTAATAATAATAATAATGTGTGTTTATCTCTCTTACTTACCATAATTCTATGCCTTAGGCGCGGTGGTGGAAACCATTGTGTAATACTAGTCTCTCGAACCTTGCTTGTGTCGGAATCCCGGGCGAAAGCCGAAACATATGAAGGAACCCAGCATATTCGGTCCAGCCGCCCGAGAGAGGTGTCGGCTGCAGAACATCTTCCATTCGCTAAGTAGGCCCTTTGGAATAAAGGCGAATCTCACTCGCAGTTCGGTTTTCTCGAACCCTTCTTGATATGATGACTATCTTCGGATACAATTGGCCCTCTTTCCTCCCCACGGGAAAATATTTTAACGGGTCGAGGTTGGATGGATTTGCTATGGTAATGAACATACAAGCCTCCTCGACAATTTGGTCCCTACTATTTCATTTGCATCTCATACATAGAGGTAAGGTAACTTCATTCTTAGTTTACTAACAGGAATGATTTAAGCCACATACCCAATTTAAGAAGAGTTTCATTCCATGTGCATATAAAAACCTTGGTGGTGGTCCTAGATTGTCCAAGGACTGCCGGCCTGAACATCTTGACTTAGTGGGCAATGGGTTTATAAATTATAGGATGGAGTAGCAGGGGATTTTGATACTAGATGAGAAGTGTTGACTCTTTTCTGGTCCCTTTAAGATGATGTGGTATAGGGGTAGTGATGGCAATGACTCGGATTTGAGTAGGATTTTAGATTCCCGATCCCCCATCTCCATTTATTATTTATATCCCCATCCCGCATCAAAAAAGCGAGGAGGATCGGGTTATCTTCTCCAAATACTCTATTCCAATTTGTGAAATGAATTGTTTTAAAAAATCATGAATATTAAAATAATTTATCAGTATAATATTAATAAGAATTATTGTGATGTGGTTTCATGAATAGATTAATCTTCACATCCCACTTAAATTTACCTTCAAGGCTTTTAATATAAATAAATATATATTATATATTTAATAGAGTATTCTAGTCAGGGACATGTAAGATATACTCAGACCCATCTCCATCACCCGAATCAAGAAATCTCGAACCCGATTATTTGGCATGACTGGTGGGTTAAATATTCCTTTACTTACTCTCCTCCATTCGGGTGAGGTATCGGGGTTCAAAGGTCATATGCCATTGATGAAAATGGACCTACATTTATTGGAGACCACCATGCTGATTACCATTTGTAGCACATGAATAAACTTTCACGCTACAAGGTGGATTGTATACCTCCGGTGGTGGAGACGGCAGGAGCTGCAACTGATATAAAAGGATGAGAGCAAGTCGTCTTCCAGACTGTTGGCAATCTGCTGGTTCTGGTTCTAGTTTCTGGTTACGGTTCTAGTTGCGTCTCGGTTCTCGTGCTCAAAATGTATTATTTTTAATTTAATTCATCCCCATCTCCAGATGTTTGGTGATTTCGGTTGGGATAACATGTATAACTTGAACTGATGCTTGTATATTAGAGAGAATTAGGCGTTGAATAGAAGAATCCATTCTTGTTATGTTAAAACACTGCAATGGTGAAGAGATACATATATGGAATGGGCTAATAATAATGACCCTTTCTCAAGAAATGCATGCCTGGCTGGTGTTGAACTGTTGATGATGATACTCAATTTTCTAGCAATGATATATCTTTGTTCATGTTTCCGACATCCATACAAAATATTTATGCATCGCGGTGAAAGCAAATAGGTGATACATGTTCTTCAAAAGTAATTGTTATTTGGTTTAAAAGTCAAAGTTGCTAAAAAAAATCCCGAAACCGCCTCTCTGTTATGATGGTAAATGAAGTAGTTATGGTAGTAGATAAACTACTACCATAACATATTATGTAATCTATCACTTTAATTTACCCGATTTATAAAGCGTTTAAAGTTTAAAAAATGAGACATTTAGGAGATGGTGTCCCACTTTTGAGTCTTAGTGGAGCGTTTATTATGTGTGTAACACTTCTATTTAATATACTGTTCAATCTATTACCATAACAGAAGGTTTTGGGATTTTTAAATATTTTTTTTACTTTAAAAACCAAACCACGCTTATTTTGGAGAGCATGTATTGACCCTTTATTTTGTTTTCGAGTTTATACGAAATAATATATATTTTAAATACCAATATAATACGTTTTGAAAAAAAAGCGTGTCAGCCCAGTGTGTTCACCGTGGCGCCAGTTGATGGCGTTTTTAATTTTTTTAAGTTAAAAGCTATAGTTGTGGCTACGGTTTAAGTTTAAATTAAAACCGTAGTTATAAATACATGATTTTAGCGTTGGTTTGGTTTGGCGTACCGTTTTAACGTGTTGATGTCGTGTTTAGAACAAAACTGCTGTTTTCTTGATAAACTTATGTATAATATTTTTATATGAATGATCGAAACTACTTGTCAATCTTTTGTTTTTTAATTAATAGAAAAAATAATATTATTATTGATTGACTCGTAATATCGATAAATCTAATATCCGAACTAATAATATAATAAATCGATATAAAATTTATAAATTTGATAATATAATTAGAATATTTATAACTCTTTTCAACTGAATTACCAATATATTCAATTCAAAAAAATCCGTTTATTTGTCCTGTACGGGGCCACAGGAATAAAGGAGTTGTAAAAGCCGTCCGAAAGAGGAAAATGGAATCTGTTTGATGAATCCGGCTTTGTCACATTTAAGTGGTGGGTCCCACTATTTTTATTTTATTTTCTAAGTTAAGTTTATTTATTATTGCTTCGAAGACAGCTGCAGGCAGACGGACGACTCCCTTATTAAATTAAATGAGAGGTGAGTTTGTGACAGGTCATGTTTGTGTTTTTTTTATTGGATTTAATGGGTTTATTTTATTTATTTATTTATTTTTTGAAATAATTTAATGGGTTTATTATTAGTTTGTTTTTATGCCTATAAGGACATTTTTTTAGGTAGTACCCTTTGGATTTTATTTTTTTTTAAATAATAAAAATTGTGTGAGTCATTATTATTATTATTATTGTTGTTTATTGTGAGTGAATTGCATGCTTAAATTTTTTTAAATTTTCTTCGTGAAGATGAAAGCTTTGTTTTTCAATTATAAAGCGTTAGGAAAAGGAAAAAAATGTTAGAAAAATTATTTTTTATATTTGGTTATGATTGAAAAATGTAAAAAATATATATATATAATCAAAATTATTCAAAATCTTATGTATTTTATATTTTTAGTTTTTATATAATAAGAAACAAATAAAGCATATAAATTAATTTATTAAGTTTAAAACATTTTATATTTTAACGAGTGCTTTTCCTTCAATTTTCCTTACTATTTTATTTCTTTAATATTTTCCAGTTTGAAAGGCAGCCAAAGTAATGTTTATATATATATATATATATATAAATATAGAAAAAGTAAATATAGATCAAAATTATTCAAAATCTTATATATATTACATATTTTTAGTTTTATATAATAAAGAGAACAAATAAAATGAATTTGAATAAAGCATTATAGAATTATTATTAAGTTTAAACTTATTTTATATATATTTTCAAATTCTTTTATTGATTTTCCTTACTATTTTATTTCTTTAATATTTTAAGGTTTAAAAGGCAATAAGAAAGTAATGTTTCATATATATATATATAGAAAATATATAGAAAAAAAAAATCAAATATAATCAAAATTATTCAAAATCTTATATATTTTTATATTTTTTAGTTTTTATATAATAAAAAGAACAAATAAAATGAATTTGAATAAAACATATAGAATTAGTTTATTAAGTTTAAACTTATTTTATTTTATTTTCAAATTCTTTTTCATCAATTTTCATACTATTTATTTCTTTAATATTTTCCGGGTTTTGAAAGATGACCAAAGTAATGTTTCATATATATATATATATAGAAAAATCAAATATAATCAAATTATTCAAAGCATCTTATATATTTTTATATTTTTTAGTTTTTTATATAATTAAGAGAACAAATAAAATAAATTTGAATAAAACATATAGAATTAATTTATTAGGTTAAACATTTTATATTTTTTTCAAATTCTTTTTCCTTCATTTTCATATATTTATTTCATTAATATTTTCCGGGTTTGAAGGCGACCAAAGTAATGTTTCATATATATATATATATATAGAGAAAAAATCAAATATAATAAATTATTAACATCTTATATATTTTTATATTTTTTAGTTTTTATATAATTAAGAGAACAAATAAAATAAATTTGAATAAAACATATAGAATTAATTTATTAAGTTTAAACTTATTTTATATATTTTTTCAAATTCTTTTTCCTTCAATTTTCCTTACTATTTTATTTCATTAATATTTTTCGGGTTTAAAAGGCAGCCAAAGTAATGTTTCATATAAGGTTATAATTCTCAGAACTTCTAATATTTTTTTAAACACAATCAGAATAAGTTATTGGTGTACTTTGGGACATTTAATTATTATTATTTTTATATTTTATAAAAAATGATGTCCACATCATGTTCTTTCATCTTTCTCTTGTTTTATAATATTAATGATTGTGATAAATACAAATAAACAAATGATTTTTGCAAAATGCAGGAATATTTAATTGGAAGCAATGACGTTAATATCTGCTTGAGGTGATTGAGAACTGATAAATAAAAATTGATATGTAGATGAATTGATTAAGGATATTTCTTAGTTTAAGTAATCAATAGTTCTTCTTAGATATACACAAGGTGATTCAGGATCTTGTTGGTGGTAGCCATGGCAGCTCTGGAGTTCTTCTTCTTCTTCCTGGTGCTGTTGTTCTATGCTGGAACGCAGGGGATCTTGGGTTTTACCAACCCTGATGATGGTAAAGTATTTACTATTTAACTACTGGGTTTTTTTTTGCAGGTTTTCATTTCTAGTTGTTCTGATTGTTTGGTTTTGTATCATAACAACAACATGATCTGGGTCTTGAGAATTTTTCTATGATATAAGTTAGTTGTGTAATTGTTTTCTTTTACAGAGGTTCATGAAATTACTAGCTATTTTCTTGTAATTAAGTTTCCCTTTCCTTGTTTAAGGTCCAAATTAAGCCTTTGGTTGGTGTCATCTTTGGTTTCCGGGAATTGTTAGGGAAAGGAAAAAAATAGCGAAGAAAATCATTTTCTCATTGGTTTCACATTTGAAAATAGGAAAGGTAAATATATTCAGGAATTATCAAAATTTATATATTTTAAGATTTTCTTAGTTCTTACATATGGCGTAGAGAAACAAATACAATCGATTTGAATAAAGCATGTAAATTAATTTATTAAGTTTAAAAACATTTTTATATTTTTCTCTATTTTCCTTTATATTTAGTATTTTCCATTCCAAATGGAGCATAAGGCAATGCTTTTCATTATGGTATTGAATGGATTCAATCTCTTATATTCCTGGGTGAATTGTTTGTTCCACCAGGTTTACTTTACTGCAATTCTACATATTTGTACCTTTATTATTGTCTTTTATTTCCGTTTCGACCTTAATAGCACTTATTATTGAATGGGAGCTTTTTTGAGTTTAATCTTGAATAGCGGCTTAATAGCGTTAAGTATTAAGTTGTTTGTTTTTAACGATACTGGTAATGATGAGGATGTAGACCATGATTATTTTAGGTTCTTGTCACTTTCGCTACAGATAGCGTAAAATTAATTTAATTTTAATCGGGTTTTAATGAGTTTGAGTTTATTTTCGAATCCGATCTGGGGTTCGGGTATTGTTACTCTTTGTAAACTAGAAAATTAAAATTTTCAAAAATGGCAAAATGTTAATAAAATAATAAATTGCCATAAGGGTTGGGAAGTTTAGAAAATTCTGATCTGGGATAGCAAGCGGACTGCGCCCGTTAAATTTGTCTCGTAATCTAGTGACCCAAAAGTTTCGTCGAATTCACGAGACGGCTTAATTTTTTGTTTTAAGATAGAGTTCTGAGTGACTTGATGATTTTTCGATTTCGAGCGGGGTGAATGAATGATATGAACCACATATCCAAAATAATAATAATATAAGTCACGTCGATTATATTTTAAATATTTTTATTATTTTATTTTTATACTTTAATATAAATAATAATAATTATTATGATGTTTTTTAATAAATAATTTATAAAAATTCATAATATTTTTATTTTATGAAAATATTAATTTTAATAATAAAATAAAAAACAAATATAAAAAAATTAAAATTTAAAAGGCAAAACAAAAAATAAAATGTAAGCAGAGGGCGAGTTTGAGAATTTCTAATATACAGAGCTCATTTAATTTTTAAATGAAACAAAGTTTGATAGTGAAACCAATAGCAGGCCGGGTCGAGATCAGGGACTGCTTAATCCCAAACTCTCGTTATCATCCCTATTACAGTGTATATTTGCTAGCTCTATTTACCTTTTTATTGGACAATGATTGGAGTTTTCACTATTTTGTGGAAAATGAACTTTTTACGAATAGAAAGAAGTAAAATATTTTCACTTTTTCTATTGAACTTTTTTAAAATTTCAACTTGATAAGTCAAGAAAATTTTAAAAACAAAACGGCTTAATCTTGAAAAGCGAATAACTTTTCGAGCATTAAGTCAAAAACCGCATACCACCTTAGAGCGTGTTGTTTTAAAATTTGAATCTTGAAAGCAAATTGCTGACATTCGATATTATTTTATCTTTTACTCATAACCTTTGGGTTTTTTAAAAATGAGCAAAACAAAAGCTAAAAAATTTGGCTGTCGAAAAAGCCATCAGCCAGCTCCCTCGTCTCCACTCTTCTCCACTCCATCTCCTCCTCCTCCTCCTCCTCCTCCTCTCCTCCATACTCCGTTATCGGTCTCACACTTGAGCTTTCGGGCGCATGACGGCGAGTCGCGGCGTCTTTGAGGAGGGGCCCACTCGGTCGAAAGTCGGGCGCTAACGCCGACCTCATTTGCTTCTACGGTCGGGACGCGGTTGCGTGGGGCTAGGGTTCGTTACGGTTCGACTTTGCGGGGTTTGTGGCTGGTCTTAGCGCGCGGGCTTCATGCGTGGTGACCATCTTTGAGTGGTTTTTTGGTCAGGCGGTTGGGAGCTCGATCGAGCTCGTGAGCCAAGCGGTGACTTCGACTTCTTTGGTTGCCGATGAGGAAGATGGCTGACCCATTAGTAAACCCGAGAGAATTGGTCTCCCTCCTCGCTCCTTGTTTAATCCACCAATTTTATTTATTTTAATTTTCTTTTCCCTTTTCCACCTTTTGTTGTAAAGCGGAGAAATTAGAAATAGAGATAAAATGTTAAAAAAAAGAAAAGAAGCAAGCAAACATACTTATCTTTATTAAAGTATTTATTCGATGTCATTCAAAGTTATTAAACATTAAGTAAAAAACAACGCCACCTAAGACCTTTGGAACCCAAAAATATTAAAAAAATAGTTTTCTCATATTTGATTATACGATGAAAATATAAAAGAAATCAAATTTCTTAATCTTTATATTATAAAGAGAAACAAATAAAATAATTTTGAATAAAACATATATATATATATATATATATATATATATATATATATATATATATATATATATATATATATATAAATTAATTAATTTATTAATTTTAAACCCATTTTATTAATTTTACTTTCGGGTTTCAAGTCCTAAACGTGAAAGCTGTATTATATAATTGTTTTATTTATATCATATTATATAATAGGGAATTCAATTTTAAGTGAATTCTGCATATATGATAATATTAATTTTTATTTATTTTTATGAAAATGTTTTGATAAATGATCTTTACTTGAAAGTAATTTTAAAGTGATCATTACAGATTAAATTCATAGCATATGAGAGGTTATATCATTAATGTTCCTTTTTTGTTCAGTATTTGTACCATATTGCCCACCCACACCACACACCTCCACCTTCACCACTTAACGACAGTAAGTATTTACTATTTAACTGCTGGAACCTTTTTTTGCAGTTTTTCATTTCTGAATTCTGATTTGATGGTTTTGTATCCTAACCAACAGTCTGGGTCTTGAGGTACCATGATATAATTCTGATTTGTGTAATTGTTTTCTTTTACAGAGGTTCATGAAATTACTAGCCATTTTCTTGTAATTAATGTTTCCCTTTCCTTGTTTAAGGTCCAAATTAAGCCTTTGGTTGGTGTCATCTTTGACTTAGAAAAATGAAACATGAACACCTTTAATTCTATCATTTCCGGAATCAAGAATTTTGTTAGGAAAGGAAAAAAATAGCGAAAAAATATTTCTCATTGGTTTCACATTTAGTAAGGAGGAAGAAATCAAATAATGAAATTATTCAAAATTTTATATATTTAAGATTTTCTTAGTTCTTAGATGACATAGAAACAAAATACAGTAAGGTTGAATAAACATATAGAATTAATTTATTAATTTTAAACTTATTTTTATATTTTCTCTATTTTCCTTTATATTATTATTAGAGTTGATCAGGCATAAAATTAATGCTTTTCATTATGTTATTAGATGGACTAATCTTCCCTAGGTAGGAAGGATCTTAAAGAAATTAGGTATTATTTATTCATGGGTTCTTTAATGGATTACCACAGTTATCTGGCCATTCATTGTCTTTATACCATTTCCTGATTACTAATATTATAGTTTAGACTCAAAAACCATTAATAAATAATTTTTCATGTTTGGTTATCTGAATAAAATATGAAAAATCATTTCTTAAATGCTATATATTATAAAGAAACAAATAAAATAATTTGGGTAAACATATATATAATTAATTTATTAATTTTAAACCATTTATATTTCCCTTTATATTTAGTATTTTCAAACATTTCAAAGTCAGACATGAGGACGATGAGCATAAGGCATTGCTTTTCATTATGTTATTAGATGATTGTCTTATTCCCCTGGGTGGGAATTGTTTGTTCCTAGGTTCACTTTACTGCATTCATGTTGTACCTTCCATTATTGTGTTTTCTATTTCCATTTCACAACTAAGACTCCTTCGGAACCCAAAAGTATTAAAAAATAATTTTCTCATATTTGATTCCACAATGAAAATAAAGAAATCAATTTCTTAATCTTTATGTATAAGAGAAACAAATAAAATAATTTTAAATAAAACATATATATATATACAAAATTATTATTTGATAAAACTATAAAATAATCAAATAAAAATACGTTAAAAAATAGTACTTGAGATAATAGACAATCTTTTTTCCTTTTTTTTTGACAACTAAATAGTACTTGAGTGTATTAAATCGTTCCCAATTCGTCTGTGTCAATTTTATTAATCTAAATAGCAATGGGGATGAATTGCAGATAGGGCACTCCAGTCTTTGAAGATTAATGGAAGAATACTTACCAACAGGAAAAGTCGGATCCGTGCGGCACACCATGGGATGGAATCACATGTAACAACTCGAGGGTGACTGCTATGTGAGAATTCTCGCGGCTGATTGAAGTTTTCTCTTCATTGTTACTCTTTTTTTATTCCATTGCATTTTAAGATTCTGATGATGTGTTTTCAAGGATTATCACCATGGGCCTCCAAGGTAGGCTAGAGGCTGATATTGGGAGGCTTTGCGGGTTGAGATCCTTGTGAGGTTTCTTTATCCTTATTGTTTGAAGTCCCGCGTGGCGGGGACGGTTGATTAGTGAATATATATATATATATGGAGGCCTTCCTCATGCTATAAGGAGCCTTTTAGTGAGGGTGAAAGGGGTTCCTAAAATTAAACATGTTATCAGAGGTGGATCATGGTGGAGGCTCATTTGTCTCATCCTCATTGGCCCGGGAAAGAAAAGAAGAAGAAAAAAGCGAGCTTTACATGTGAGAAGTCTTTGGAAGTCTTGCATTGGCGGGATACGGTGCAATTGAAGTGAATATATACGGAGGAATCAACCTTTCTCCTACTAGAAGACCTTTTAGTGAGGGGTGAAAGGAGATCTAAAATATTAATATGGTATCAGAGTCGGCTAAGTGTCTGGATCATGGTGGAGGAGCCTTCGTGTGAGGGGGAGTGTTGGAAGTCCCACATCGAATTTGGACACGTCAGGTGAAGTGAATATATGGAGGAACCAACGCTTCCTCTTGCCATAAGGCCGTTTAGTGAGGGTGGCTTGGGTTACAAAGTAATGCAGTAATTTTAATTCATCAGCGAGGACTTGTCATTCAATCCAGGGGCTCACGGTTAAGCTCACTCCAAACCTAGGAACTCAGAAAGCTAAACATCACCTGCAAAGTTCCATTAAACTATCTAATTTCCTCAATTTGCATCTATACTTCTCAAACATGTGCATTTTTTTTATGGCAGAACTAAGTTATGGGCCCCTTATTTCAAATTTTGTAAACAAGAGACTTAAAACCTAGCTCGGATCTTTGAAAAGAATGAAAACTAAATTGATAAAGAGTACATCGTGTAATTGCTACGTTAAGTGAACCTTGGGTACAACTCAGCAGTACCCAGTTTCACTAATGTAGCTATTTACACATGATGAGCTTTCACTATCATTTAATTATTACTATCATCTTACATAATAAGTCAGGACTTAGTTTGTTTACAAATCTAAATAAATTGAAATAACGGGCCCATAACCAGTTCACTCTTCTTTATAAAAAATTTACATATTTTTTTTTCTTTCCTATCTCTAGGAATCCACCTATGAAATTTGTGGCTCATGGTCAAATTCAGGATGATTAAGGCTTTTTGGAGTTGACCTTCTTGTGAAACTACTATAACATATCTTGCCCTCAAGCAGTAGCTATAGCTGTCTTGTTCCTTCTTTCTCTGGGCTGCAGATTCCAAACACAATCTCTTAGATTAAGATCCTCTTCTTTAGACAAACTCAATATCTAAACAGATTTGGTGACATGGTATCGGGATCTTTAGATTTCAACATCCAACCAGCGAGGTTGGACCAACTACAAAAACAAAACACTTGTAAGTATAGTGCGGATCAGGGATTTTATATTTGAGATTATCAACATTATAATAAACTAATAATATATATATATATATATATATATATATATATATATATATATGCCTATATATATATATATATATATATATATATATATATATATATATATATATATATTTAAGTGTCACTACTAATAAAAAGACCTTGAATGACTAAATATGGCTTGAATACTTCGTGTTTCTTAGTAATGGCTTAGTAGTACTAGTAATACCTTCTATGTAAGACATGAAGTAGTTTTATCTAAGAACTTCTAATTCAGATATGAATACCGCTAGGTTGCACAAAAAAAGCCGTTTTTGTGTTTGAATTCTCAAATTCATAGCTTTATATTACATATTTTTAATGAAAAAGGGAACTATAAGTTTTTTTCGGTGTTAGACTATCAATTGACACCCCGCATAACACGTAAATGGCTCTATCTTGGTATCATTAAGTTTCCTACTTCTAATATGCTTTGGAATCAACTTTAAGTAATGTGCTATATGTTATTACACTATATTTAGGTGTGTTTATTTTTTGGCTTTTCAACTTTCTTTATTTTTCATGACTTATTGCTGAATTAGAAAAAACCAAAATATTTGGCTTTTTAGTTTTCAATGCTTTTTGAATGGTCTTTTCTATTAAGAAAAACTAGATATTATAATATAAGAAAATCATATTTTTATGATCTAGTGAAACTCTCATGATCCATTTAATACCAATTAAATAAAAGCATATATATTTAAAAAGTAAAAAAATTATTGTTTTATTTAATTTGGCAGCCATTTCAACAAGAATCAGCTTTCAGGCTCCATTCCTCGGAACCTTTTCAGCTATGACATGGAACTAATACATGTGTAAGTTGATACCTAACCATTGGTTTAATGTCTTATTTATGAGTTTTGGATATATTTAGTTTTTTTGAAAAAAAAAATTTATTAAAATAATTTGAAAATGAAAATATTTCAATTAATACATATGAACAATATATCTGTGATGATGTTAACATGCTTAAAAAAAAATTTAATGCCATAGTTAGTGGTGTGATATTATTGTTCATGTATTAGACCCCAATTTGTGCCTCATTTAGTATTTTAGTTTTGAGAAAAACTAAATAAGTCAAAAACTCCTTCTTTCTTCTCTTCTACTCGGGTGACTTTTGCTTTCATTTGATGATGACGGACTATTTGATGGGAATAAATTATGCGGGGCTATGGGACACTAGGACTTGTTCGGACTCTTGAGGTTTTGTGGTGGCTCTCATTAACCCTCTTTAGCTTTTTCACGTCCTTTTTTTAGATTTAGGCCAGTGATATTCATGTTGAAATCCGAATCTTACAGGCGCTCGAGGTTTAGGAGAGTCGTTTGTTCCCAACATAGTATCAAAGCTTGGTTTTGTAAGAAGTTTTTGGTTGAACCTTTCCTTATAAATTTGAAAGTCCATAATGAATAGCGACTCGACTCTTCATATGCATGGGTACGGGGCCGCATGCATGCGTGTGAGGGAGGGTGTGAAACTATGATATTTATGTTAAATCTAAATCCTAAAAGCTCGAGGTTTAGGAGGTGGTCGTGTTTAACATGGTATCAAAGCTTTGATTTGATATGAGGTTTTTGATTCGAGACCCTCCTCCTTGTAGTTGAAAGTGGATCTGTGTGGACTCGACTTGACTCTCTACGGGCGCGGGTGTAGAATTGCATGCATGAGCCAACCCTTTTTGGGATCATGTAGGTCAAGCAGATAAATTAAGAAATAATAATTAAATTTAATTTTTATATTTTGTAAAATAAATTTTTATTTGAAATACTTATAGTTATTATTAAGAGATTAATATAAAATAAATTATTTTATTTTATTTTAAATTATTTTTATACTGTATTATTTTATTTTAGTAAATAATTATTTAATAACTATTATTTTTCTACAAACAACTATTTTCATTTTTCATAAAAGAAAAACTAATATTTTTAACAATCATAAAATATTTAGTTTTTAAAAAACTATTAGAAAATATTATATAGTCATTAAAATTTTTTAAAATAAACAACGTGCCAAAATGGGCCAAGTGGGCTGGCCCGGGTTCTATTCGGGCCACCATAAAATATGGGCTAAAGTAGGTGAGCCTGCCTCACTTCTGAGTGTGAAGCCATGATATTCATGTTAAGTCAAATCCCCAATAAGCTCGAGGTTTAAGGAGAGTTGGTGATGGTTAAGACTTTTGTTTCCAAACTATTACCTCTGTTTGTTGGAATGAACCTTGTCTTAATTTGCAGGCGGCTAGACGAAATTCTCTTCTTGGGCTGTTCAGTAAACCTCGACAACCTAACAAACGTCAATGGTGTGGGTGCTTGTTTTATAGTTGTTTTTGTTTTGTTTTATATATCGAAAAAAAAAAAAAAGTTGTTTTTGTTTTGTTTTTGTAATGCAGCGATATTGGTATTTTAAACAGATTTCCTCATGATCTTCTTCTTTTCGATGTTATGTTCACTTGAGGTGCCTCTAAATCAACTTACTGGGACGTACCAAACTAGGAATGGACACTGGATTATGTGTAAGTTGTTATCTAGTGCAGGAGTTCTTCTATATATGTGGGATGGTAATAGAATTCGGTTGAGTCATTTAGATTCCCTATCCCGTCTCATTATTATTTCTATCTCGTCATTCTCCTTCGATTTAGATTTTTAATCCCCTATTGAAGGATCGGGTACATATCCTAACCAAATACCTTATTCAAATTTATGAAATAAATTGCTTTAGAAAAAAATATATATATATATATATATATATATATATATATATATATATATATATATATATATATATTAAAGGATCGGGTACCCACTACACAAAATACCTTATTCAAAATTTATTAAATAAAATGCTTTAGAAAATCTCTCTTTCTCTCTCTCTCTATTTGCATTTTAGAAAATCTCATCTCCATTTTATTATTTATATCCTATTTCATTCTCTCCATCATCATCAGATTTAGATTTTCTTCCTATCTTCATATCATCGGAGGATTGGTTTTTAGTACCCTACCCAGATATCCTATTCAATTTGTAGAATGAATCGTTTTAGAATCTTTGCCTTGGGTAGGATCCTCAGACGAATCCTATTAAATTTGAAAATTTTCGAACCCAAATTACACAGGCTCTTAATTGGGTTTGTGTCTTTCCCATATCTTTAAGGCTTTTTAATATTATATATATATATATATATATATATATATATATATATATATATATATATATATATACATATATACTCTGTATATATATATATATATATATATTATTTTGATAGGTAAAAAGAAGTATCATTGAAGAAAAAATGTATACGGCGAGTTTACAAAAGAAACCTAAAAGGCCAAAGGAGAGAGAAGAGCTAGAAAACCCACAAACCAACACACAAAATAAATACTATATTTAATTGGGTATTTGGGTTGGGGATTGGTAAGATATACTCAAACCCGACCTCATCCCAGAATCCGAAAATATGTGAATCCGATTACCAATGTTAAAGTGAATTAAATCATTCTCCATTACGCGCCACTCAATTCAAGTCAAGCCTTGATTCTTTGCTCGGGTTCGGAGAAAGTACCAATCCACTCGTTCTATCTAATCTTATCTTCTAACAAGTTGGTATTTTTGAGGCCGACAAAATTGTAATAACCTTCGGTGACTTAAGTAACAACTCCGCTGGAAGCATCACGAGCTCCAAACTTGGTTTCAACGTAACAACTCTCACCACCTTTGTAAAAACGCCACACAACATTAGTCATTACAACATCAAAATATGAATTTTTTTCTGAATCTTACGAGATGAGATGGGAATTTCACTTAGTCATTTCCGGTATTCTAAACGAGGGATCTCTATATGGGAGTGTTCCACAAAAAGTTTTCAGCTTTCCAAACATAGATCAAGTGTAAGTTCTTATTCCTTCTTATTCCAATACCAAAGATTTGACTAGAGTTGGGAATATGGGCGGCTCACTATGGCTGTTTAGGGGGCGGAAAAGCCGGTTTACTACGGCTGAATAGAATTAAGTCGAATAGCCCTTCTTTGTCGGGGTTGGGGTTGAACACCTACTTGGCTTGAATTGTTTATATATTTTTTAAATTATTAATTTCAAATATAAATTTAATTTAAAACATAAAAAATATGCTAAAAATAAAATAAAATTTTGTTTTGCATAAAATCAAATAATATTTTTTAAATGATTTAGATCCTAATAATGATATTTTATATAAAGATTTATATGTTAAAACTATTTTTACTATTTTTTAATTATACCCACACATTCTATAGCCTTAAAACCGGGGTGTCGTTGACTACCCGTCAACCCCTTTGAATTCTACATGTCTCACTTGATGAGACTCATACGTGTAAAAATGGCCACATGGGCTCAGCCATCCCGCCTCATAAAACAAAATAATCAACTACATTATCTCATAGTTTTCATGCTTGTTCTACAAAAATATTTATACATATTTTGAATTTTACTTAAAGCCACATTTCGACTGCCACAACTTCTCTCTCTTTAGCATCTTAGTCTCCTGGATACAGCGCACAAAGGGGTCCACGACAGGTGAGCAAAGCCAATTAGAAAGTTTCCTCTGAGATTCTTTCATACAAAATGCGTATGCGATGGCGTATATAAGCGTCAATCGCATTCCATTACAATTATTCCACTATTATATGAAATGTCTATATCATGCGAGATGCGACCCCTCATACTCACCACAGTCCACAGAGCTCCCTCACTTAGACACTTGAAGTGTGGCTAAGCTCTATCACACCATGACTAAACCATTGACACCTCATTTATTTATCAAAACCTAGTTTTGATTACTTGCGCTTTATTTTGTGGGCCACAGATTTCCGGGTTTACATTGCAGGACGCCGCCGCGCCTTTCAACATTTTCACGAACTTGCATCGTCGAGTTGTGTCTAGTGAGTAAGCGGTGGGACTTTCACACTGGGGATCTACTGACTTACTCGCCAGAAACATGTAATTTATCATTTTGATCATTTACACACTCGTGAATCTACCTTGGACTTTGTCCCATTTTCCGAAACTCGACCCATTCACCAACAACGTGGATCAGCCTTACCCTGCACCCACACATCAGGCGGCGGTATGACCGTGCATAAGAATGCATGATGTCGATGCATTTTCCTCATATTAAATGCATGAATGAGTCTTCGTAAACATTTGTTTCAATGGAAAATTATAATTTATACATATAACCTACCTCCATACCAAAACATATTAATACATCAAAAGCATGCATCAATATGCAATTCCACATAGCATATTATTCAAGCAAGCCATAACACACAGTGGGTCACCAACGGGACCATTCAACGCGAAGTACCTCGGCCCCTTCCACGGAAACATGAACGGTTGGTTCCAAACTTCACACACATCTGACAAACCATAATACCTAGGAAACCTTCGGTTTTCCTAGTTCAAACCTAACTCCCTTAGTCAGGAAGCCGGTCATGAAATCCATACCCATTAGTCCCGAGGCTGGAACTAGTTTCATGGCCTCTCATGGCCTCATAACAGCCTCACCAGTTATAGCGTTTAGAAATTTAAAGTAATCAGTGAAATATCCTATATTGGGTTTGAAAACTCCACTTTGAATGTTCTACGTGGGTCCCGCTGCGTGCCAACTTTAATTACTCGAACTTTGAGCGTCGTGGCGAGCAGGAAAATCTCATTTCCCTTTTCCTCCTTCCTCCTTTTTCTTCCTTTTCTCTCACAGTTCTTTCCTTTTCTTTTCTTTCCTTCCTTCTTTTCTTTCATTTTTTGCTTTTCTTTTCCTTTCTCTTTTCTCTTCTCATTTTATTTCGTTTCTCTCGTTTATCTGCTCCTTTGGTCCTTTTCTCCTCTTTTGGAGCCATACGCATCAGGTCAAGGATCTGATTTACTCCTCCATTTCTCGAGTCTTACATTAGTAGTATTAAAATTTATCATTTTCCTAATTTCATAATTCCTTTACTATGACATCATCTTCTCAGTGGTTTAATATGAGTAGCAAATCCATCTCGCGCATGGCTAATTGTGAGTCAGCTCCATTTATGCCAGTGTCACGCTTCTATGGTCGTGTGGCGTCCTAACCTTACCGTGTTTCATCAAGCCTTTACGTACTCAGAAAAGCGTTGTCCGGCTGGCACTTCGAATCGAGCGAGTCGGCGTGGTAGTTAAATCATGGGCAGTTTGGCAGAAGTAGTTTTGTCGTAGAGATCTAAGTGCAGTTTTACCAAAATTACTATTTACCCTTTTTAGAAAATTAGATTTTCTCGGGTCTTCACATTCTATAAACCGGTTTTTATTCTTTGTGAAAATTATTATAAAATAAATTTCATTAAAATTCTTTGAAAATTTGTTACTCAATTTTAATAATTACACATGTTTTTGTTAATATGTTTTAAAGCGATTAATTTTCTAGTTATAAAAATATATGTTTCTTTTATTATTGTGAAAATATAAAAAATAATATTTAAATAAGTGATTTCAATTATTTTAATAAAAATAAAATTATACTCATATGAAAATTAATTCATTCAACGTCGAGAAACTAAGGACAATTCATTTCATGATACGTCGGCATATGGGGCGACGGCGTAGGCGGTTCAACTGCGGCTTGTTGATCTTCAAAACAACAAATTTCATCGATAACTGTGAGTTACGGATATCTGATTCATTAGTGTGAGCATCTCATGATTTTAGCCTTGCTTTTATTTTATTTTTGTTTTTATTTTTATTCTGTTAAACAAACGGCATGTAATAACCACGTAATAGAGAGCAGCCAAAAGTATCTGAAGTATACTTGAGGAGTAGTTAAAGGGAGCCAAAGCGGCAACTACCTCATGTTAAAAAATCTAGCAAAAACCTATCAATATCCCCACTATACTCAAAGAAGACCGTATTATCAAAAGTCAATCTATTCCTTTCGCACCAAAACTATCAGAAATTGATGAAATTGATGAGGCTAGAGAATACTTATATGTAGATAAGAGTTTTGAAATAATAAAAATGACCTCAATCTCCTCAGTTACACATTATATGCGACAATCCAGCCATTATCTTACAGGCAAGCAATCCTCATTCCTAACGCGCCCTTGAACAGCGGTCTTGAGACAGTCAGGTGCTCGAGAGATCTTCAATTTGTAGATCGGCAGCATTAAAAATATATGAGAAATTTTGATTTTCTTTCATTGAAAACACTCTCTATCTTCTCGAGCTTTTTTATGCTTTTTACCCTCAGGCTCCTTCCAAAGACGAAGGGCCTGGCTAGCTGAGAAAGAAAAACCCCGTCTCATATCGTGTCGCCAAAGAATCTCTAGAAGCATCTGAGCCGACCGATAGTGCATAAGAAGATGCTTTATGGTTTCTTCTTAATGCTTAAGAGTCTTTCCCTTCACTTGAGTTGATCTCGCGTTAACATTGGCATCTCATGCATAAGTTTAACATAATAATTGGCATCCTTGTCTTGTTATTTGAACCCCATAATAATAATGTATTGTTTATCTCTCTGCCTACCATAATTCTATACATATGTATAGGCGCGGTGGGTAGGAAACCACATTAATGCAAAACTAGTCTCGAACCTTTGCTTCTTGTCGGAATCAGACCTAAACCCGAAAACATGTGCCACCTTTGGCTAATTGTAGAGACAAATTGCATTTTGGGCGAAAAGTGAATCCTCGAGTTGTAGGGTGTGCTTATGCATGGAAGGTTACTTTGTATTCGGGGGTCCATCCTTGAATTATCGATTTCGAACATCTGCCCTTCGATGACGCTGGAATAGCTGAATCCTCCTGGTTCCAGTTTTTCTCGAGAACCCCTTCTTCAATATCAATGACTACCTTCAGATACAATTGGCCTCTGCCTCCACGGGGAAAATGTTTTAGCAGGTCGAGTTTTGGGATCGGTTGCTATGAGTAATCAAACGCCACAAGCCTCCTCATCAATTTGGTCCCTACTATTTAATTGCATCTCCTACCCTTCAAGTGGTCGGTTACTTCATTCTTGGTTACTATCGGGAGCGATTTAAATACATACCCGATTTGAAGGTTTCATTCCATGTGCATATAAAAACCTTGGTAGGTGGTCCTAGATTGTCAAAGTGCCGGCTGAACATCTTAAACTGAAGTGGGCAATATATTTATAAATTGGAAGAGATGGAGTAGAGAGATTTTGATACTAGATGAGAAGTGTTGACTCTTTTAAGTGCACTTTAATTGGTGTGAAGGCATAGGGGTAGGGATGGCAATGACTCGGTTGAGTAGGATTTTAGATTCAGATCCCCCATCTCCATTTTATTATTTATATCCCCATCCCACATCCATGAGAGGATTAGGGTTATCATGCCACTGCCAAATACTCTATTCCAATTTGGCAAATGAATTGTTATAAAAATCATGAATATTAAAAATGAATTTATCGGTACTATAATATTAATAAATTATTGTGATGTGGTTTCATGAATAGATTAATCTTCACCATCACTTAAATTTACCTTCCAAGGCTTTTAATATAAATAAATATATATTATATATTTAATAGAGTATTCTGGGGACATGTAGGATATACTCAGACCCATCTCCATCACCGAATCCGAAAATCTCCGAACTCGATTACATGAATATTTAATTGGATCTAAAATGTTCCTTCATACCCTCCTCCATTCGGGTGTTTGGTGTCGGGGTTCAAGGTCATATGCCATTGATGAAAATGGACTTCTACATTTGTGAGACCATGCTGATTACCATTTCATATCTTTGTAATGGGCACTCGCTACAAAGGTGGATTGTATACCTCCGATTGGTGGAGCGCGGGAGCTACAGCGATACTCAAAGGGATGAGAGCAAGTCGTCTTCAGACTGTTGGCAATCTACAGTTCCTAGTTCTGGTTCTGGTTCTGGTTCTGGTTCGTCTCGGTTCTCGTACTCAAAATGTATTATTTTAATTTAATTCAGCATCCCCATCTCAGATGTTTGGTGATTTCGGTTGGGATAACATGTATAGCAGACTGATGCTTGTATATTAGAAGTGGAGCGTTGGATAGAAGAATCCATTCTTGTTATGATAAAACACTGCAATGGTGAAGAGATATATATGGAATGGGCTAATAATAATGACCCTTTCTCAAGAAATGCATGCCTGGCTGGTGTTGAACTGTTGATGATGATACTCAATTTTCTAGCAGTGATATATCTTTGTTCGTAACTGACGTCAGTACAAAATATTTATGCATGCGTCGAGAAAGCAAAATAGGGGGTCAATACGTATTATTGAAAGTAATTGTTATTTGGTTTAAAGAAATTAAATTGCTAAAAAAATCGAAACCGCCTCTACATTACGATGAGTAAATGAAGTAGTTATGGTAGTAGATATTTACTACCATAACATAATGCATGATCTATCAGCTGGCTCAGAGTTTTGTATTTAAAGTTTGGAAAGGCGAGACATTTAGGGAGATGGTGTCGGCACACAGTGCTTAGTGGAGCATTTTATTGTATTGTTGTAACATACATTTTTAATATACTGTTCAATCCTATTACCAATAGCGAGAAGGTTTTGGTTTTTTATCATTTTACTAAGCCAAACCACGCTTATTTTTGGAGAGCATGTATTGACCCTTTATTTTGTTTTGAGTTTGTCAAAATATTATATATTTTAAATCTCTGAGTATAATACGTTTTGAAAAAAAACGTGCTCCCACGTAGTGTGTTAAGTCAAAGCGTAGTTGATGTACGTTTTAATTTTTAGAGATTAAAGCGCATAGTTGTTGGCTTTACGGTTTTTAAAGTTTAAAATTAAAGCTAAATAGTTATAAATCTTATGATTTTAAGCGTTGGTTTGGTTTGGGCATCGTTTTGGCACGTGTTAGATCATATATTTTGGAACAAAACTCTGTTTGCTTGATAAACATGTATAAATATTTTATATGGACGTGAGAAACTCTTACATCTTTTGTTTTTTAGTCTGAAAAAAATAGCCTTATTGATTATTTCATAATATATCATTAAATCTAATAATGACTAATAATATAATAAATTCGATATAAAATTTATAAATTGTATATAATAATTAGAATATTTATAACTCATATTTTTTCATACCAGATTACCAATATATTCAATTCAAAAAAATCCGTTTTATTTGTCCTGTACGGGGCCACAGAGATAAAGGAGTTGTAAAAGCCGTCCGAAAGAGGAAAATGGAATCTGTTTGATGAATCCAGCTTTGTCACATTTAAGTGGTGGGTCCTATTTTATTTTATTTTAGTTAAGTTTATTTATTATTTAGCTAGAGACAGCTGCAGGCAGACGGACGACTCCTTATTAGTAAATGAGAGGTGAGTTTGTGACAGGTCATGTTTGTGTTTTTTTATTGGATTTAATGGGTTTATTTTATTTATTTATTTATTTTGAAATAATTTAATGGGTTTATTATTATTAGTTTGTTTTTATGCCCTATAGGACATTTTTTAAATTAGTACCCTTTGGCTTTTATTTTTATTTTTTTAAATAATAAAAATTGTGTAGGTCATTATTATTATTATTATTGTTGTTTATTACCCGTGAGCGTAGAATTGCATGCTTAAATTTTTTAAATTTTGTGAAGATGAGGCTTTGTTTCGATCAGAAAGCATTAGGAAAGGAAAAAAAAATGTTAAGAAAAATTATTTTTATATTTGGTTCCACTTTGGTGAAAAATGTAAAAATATATATAACGCAATCAAAATTATTCAAAATCTTATGTATTTTTATATTTTTTAGTTTTTTATATAAAAAAGAGAACAAATAAAACATATAGAATTAATTTATTAAGTTTAAACTTATTTTATATTTTCTTTCAAATTCTTTTTCCTTCAATTTTCCTTACTATTTTATTTCTTTAATATTTTTCCAGTTTGAAAGGCAGCCAAAGTAATGTTTTTACATATATATATATATATATATATATATATCTCTCTATATATATATATATATATATATATATATATATATATATATAAATATAGAAAAAAATCAAATATGATGAAAATTATTCAAAATCTTATATATTTTATATTTTTAGTTTTTTTATATAATAAAGAGAACAAATAAAATGAATTTGAATAAAAACATAAATTAATTTATTAAGTTTAAACTTATTTTATATATATTTTCAAATTCTTTTCCTTCAATTTCCTTACTATTTTATTTCTTTAATATTTGCAGGTTTAAAGGCAGCCAAGTAATGTTTCATATATATATATATAGAAAATATATAGAAAAAATCAAATATAATCAAAATTATTCAAAATCTTATATATTTTTATATTTTTTAGTTTTATATAATAAAAGAACAAATAAAATGAATTTGAATAAAACATATAGAATTAAATTATTAAGTTTAAACTTTATTTTATTTTATTTTTTCAAATTCTTTTCCTTCAAATTTTCCTTACTATTTTATTTCTTTAATATTTTCCGGTTTAAAAGGCAACCAAAGTAATGTTTCGCCAAAATTCAACACGACACGACAATCGGTTAATTTATTAACTGACAAACGGCCAAAGCGAGACCAATCGGCCGTTGAAACGCCATCCTGCGAACACGCTTAATAAACTGCCGCGTCGCCGGTATATAACTCGCTTATAACCCGCTTACCCGCTTAACATCAAGCTTCACCGCTGCTTTACTAACGGTCGTGGATTAGTTCGCTAAAATTAATAAAGTAATACTTCCATTAACCGACACGACAACCACCGACAAACGGCTGCATGGCACCTAAACGGGTTCAGCGATAAACGTCAACCCATTTAACACGCTTAATAAATCTGGCCGCTCGCTTACATGTTTTCACCCGGCCACCCGCTTAACCAGAACCGTTAACCTAACCCAACACGTTTGACACCCCTAAAAGTAATGTTTTATATATATATATATATATATATATATATATATATATATATGTATAGGTATATATATATATATATATATATATATATAGAAAATATATAGAAAAAAATCAAATATAATCAAAATTATTCAAAAATCTAAGTATATTTTTATATTTTATATTTTTTATATAATAAAGAGAACAAATAAATGTAGTTGAATAAACATAGAATTAGTTTATTAAGTTTAAACTTATTTTATATTTTTTCAAATTCTTTCCTTCAATTTTCCTTACTATTTTATTTCTTTAATATTTTTCGGGTTTAAAAGGCAGCCAAAGTAATGTTTCATATATATATATATATATATATATATATATATATATATATATAGAGAGAGAGAGAGAGAGAGAGAGAGAGAGAGAGAGAGAGAGAGAGAGAGAGAGAGAGAGAGAGAGAGAGAATCAAATATAATCAAAATTATTCAAACTATATATTTTTATATTTTTTAGTTTTTACATAATAAAAGAAACAATAAATAATGAATAAAACATATGGAATTAATTTATTATGTTAAACCATTTATATTTTCTTTCAATTTTTCCTTCAATTTCTTGGCTTGAAGGCAGCTACATAATGTTTTATATATATATATATATATATATATATATATATATATATATATATATATATATATATATATATATATATATATATATAATCAAATATAATGAAAATTATTCAACATTTTATATATATTTTTTATATTTCTTTTAGTTTTATATAATTAAAGAGAACAAATAAAATGAATTTGAATAAAACATATAGAATTAATTTATTAAGTTTAAACTTATTTTATATATTTTTCAAATTCCTTTTTTCCTTGCTATTTTATTTTTAATATTTTCAAAGAGGGCAGCAGTTAAAAGGGCTGAGAGAGAGAGGTATATATATATATATATATATATATATATATATATATATATATATATATGTTATATATATATATAGAGAGAGAGGTAGAGCAAAGAATAAGCCGGCAAATATCACATTGCTTCAAGTGAAGTAAACGACTTTTATAAATATTAAAATTCATATGGGTGTCATTTGTGCAAATGAAATTTTTTAAACATAATCAGAATAGTTACAGGTATTTTCTGACATTTATTAAAATATTATGTTGCAAAAATATATTAGAGAGATTAGAGAGAGATTAAGAAGAGAAAGTAGATAAGTACTAAAGATGGTAGAGAAAGCCGATATGGTTCCAATTTATTTTCACTGCCCTCTTATATACATTGAATAGGAGAGCTACATTCATACGCAGTAACGGCGCGTTTTAACGCTACATATCAGTACATTGAATATACATTGACGTACATAGTTAATACCAAAAAAAAGGACACATTTAACGCAGAGGCACGAACGCGCATAATAGGTATATCAATATATATTGATGTATATAGGTTACGTTGAATATAATGAATATTCATTATGTATTTCATAACACTCTTTGAATATTCATTGTATTCACATCGCATTGAATGATACTAATTCTCATTAAAACCTAAGTTTGAAAACCTAATGACAAAACTGACAAAAGGGAAAAAGAGTACGTTGCATAAATTTATGATCTCTCCCTTATGGATGCTTTAATTGCCTCATTAAAACCTTAAGCCGGAAAACCTAATGGGACAAAAACCTACAAAGGAAAAAAGAGTGCAATGCATAGTTCGGCACATTCTCCTGATTTGAGCTGGTATGAGCTACCTGTCATGAAGTTAATTCAGATCTTATAACCGCAGATAACAATGCTACTACTAATTTCAAAGATGGCAATGATTTGGTAAAAGATCTCGCAAGATTATTACATCAACTCGCACATCAATTACTGGAGTTCGTGAGTATAGAAAAATTTCGGCGAGATATGATTGGTCCATCACCTTTGATATATCCTCCTCAACTTCAGGCAACACAAGCAAAGATTATCTTCATAAATTATAGTGGGAGAATTTGTAACCAAAGTGGCAACAAGAATTGTAATATGGGTTATAATGGACTTAATCACACACTCTCTTTCCACTATATAAAGCAAATGATCTCGTGAGTGGTTGGTAGGCGATGGTGCTACTAGCAATTGCTTCAGAGAACGCCAAGAAATGGCTGCCATTATAACAAAATAATAAATCGGCCAGAGTTTTAGCTTTATGGATCGACGCAGATTCAAGATCGACATCTCAACTAAACTAGAGTAGTAGATTCCTTGAAATAATATAATCCCAAATCTATGGTTCCTCGGAGATAACGAAAAATATGTTTAATTCCATTCCAGTGTCTCCAGTTGGCCTGTAACTAAAACGTACAATAAATTCATCAAAGCGATGCTGGTCCTACACAAAGCTAAGTACATCAAAGCCCCAATTGTATCGAGATATGGTACTTCAGACTAAGTATCTCTTCACGTATTCTAGGACGAAACTGACCCTTTAAGGATCTAGAGACCTTACAACCATAGGGTGCTCAAATGGGTGAGCCTTGTCCATGTTGAAGCGCTTTAAGTAATCTTTCAACATGATGATCAGATAGACGATTATTCCACGGCTTTAGAGTTCAAGATGTGTAATTCAAGATTAAAGTTTGGTTTTACCCAAATCTTTAACTTCAAATTCCTTTTTCAAATACTTAGCAGTTTTAGCTAACTCTTCTGGAATTCCAATTAAATTTATATTGTCGACATAAACTGCTACAATAGCAAATCCGGTTTCTGATTTCTTAATAAACACGCATGGGCAGATAGGATCATTCTTGTAATTAGGTACTCACTTAGGCGTTGATACCACATGCCAATCGGGATTGCTTTTTTAACCCGTACAAAGATTTTTGCAATTTTATTGAGAATAAGTTATGAGTGCATGCATCAGGCATTTTGAATCCTCGAATTTTCATATAAATATCCAGTCTAATGAGCAACATAGATATGCCACAATGTCCATAAGATCGATTTCCAATTTTTCAAAGATTACTAATGAGAAAACTAAATGTAATCATATCCATCACAAGTGAATATGTCTCATCATAATCAACTCGTGTCTCGAGAACTTTGGCAATTAGTTTCAGCTTATAATTCGACAACCTTGTTTTTCTTTCGTTTCCTGACAAATACCCATTTTATATCAAATGGGTTTTACATTATCGAGGATGCGAGTTATGGGTCCAAAAACCTCTCGTTTAGCTAGGGAAGCTAATTCAAACAATGCTTCCTCCCCACTTAGACCAATCTTGGGCTTTGATCGACATTCACAATAGATTGCGGCTCACAATCATCATCCATAATTTATGAGCAAATCGAGAATGCAAAATATCACTAATGATGATTTATTTCGATCCCCAAATCTCAATATAATATGTAATGAATTCTCAAGATTCCTAGGGGTTGGTATTTTACGGGTTTGTGCCTCTTCAAGGGGGCATAAGCCTTAGAAGTAAGCACAACACCAGGCTCTTCCTGGAGTGGATTCTTTGATTCTTTCCCTTGCTTTCGAGGAATAGTGTCTTTTGATCCTATTGGTTTAGCACGCTTCAACTGTGGGGGATTTTCATCCATTTTAGCTTATCCTTCGGAATAAATGATCTCAATGGAGCATTTACAAATGAATATGATTTATCTTAGTAGCACGCTAAATGCATCAGAAGTCTTAGCTGGGCACAGCCCGTAATGGATTACGCGGGCCAGACCTCTGCCGTGACTGTGAGTTCTTGGTCGACCAGATAATTTTTCTCATTCCGTGAGAAAACCTTAATCGGTTTTTGCTTCAAGTGTTCATTTCAATATTAGGAAATCCAATCGATGGAATGATAATTCTTGAAATGACAATCTGCGAATCTGGCAAGAAAGATCATCAGCAATTGGTCTCTGGGAACCTAATGATGGACGCGAACAACCTAACATAAATACCCAAACGGCGCTGGGGAATCACTTTCGTTTTCGTGGTGCAATAGGCACTCAGATCGCACAAAACTGCGTAAATGCAAATTATCGTTCATAATCAAGAACAATTGAAATGAGACAAATAAGATCAACAAATGGGTAATCTTATTAAAAGGGTACCAAGATGCAAAACCACACCCCATGTCGTATCGCTCAGATTCGCTCTAATACCAGAGTGCGGGCAATGATTTGTATATGTTTAATCAAGGATTCGCTAATCCATTTTGAGTATGAACATATGCGATCGGGTGCTCAACCTTGATTCCGAGTGAAGCACAAGATATCAAAACTTCTTGATGTAAATTCACCAAAGATTATCCATCCTTATACCTTTTAATCGGATAATCAGGGAATTGTGCCCGAAGCTTTATAATCTGTGCAAGTAAACATGCAAAGGTGACATTGCGCTGTGATAATAGACAAACATGGACAATCTAGGTATGCCCACTAGTACTGGCAACATCAAAATAATCCAATTTTAGGTCAGACGTCCACAAATATCACCTTGAATCTGGCAGTGAATAAAGGGGATTCAAGATCAACCTTTTGTTATAGAAGGTTTGATAATGAATTCCTTAGAACAAGCTTCACAATTATAATCTTGGATGTAACAATACCTTTGTATCCTTTAAAGGGTGCCCTTTGTATTCTGGATTATTCTCTACACATCACTGGGTTACCAGTGGTGACCAAGGCGATCATGCCATAATCCAAATTGATCAGGATTTACCAATCTCCAAGATATGGTGGAGTAGGTTTCAACGGCCTTAATCATGACACAATACAAACCTATAGAAGAAGCTTAGCTTCATGGATGGCCTCGCCCATCTTATAAGAGGTAATGCCAAGAGATCTTTATTTTGCTCATAAATAGTTTCAACATGGTAATCTATTACTGCTGCAGCATTCAAGCAAAAGAGATTCCCTTTTGACCATCGCGAAAATGCATTCTCAATATGCACGATGATACCTTTTGGCAAAACAATTGTGGCATTCCCGAAACCATCAATAATCGGAATAGGACCAGATATTGTATGGACATGTGTCTTACGTAATGTCATACTCGAAAAAAAGTGTCTACTACGAAATATGGTATGTGTTGATGCACTATCACAAACAATATCTTCCTTTTCTGTTTTCCATTTGCATTTATGCTGATAACTTCAGGTGTCAAGTATCATAAAATTTCATATTAGTTATGTGGTCAAATAAAATTTCAAAATTAATAACATATATCAAGTTCATAAGCATTTCATTGCATAACCATATTAAAGAACAATAAAAGGTAATACATTTAAAGAAAAACAACTAGAAAAAAATTTATTAGAATCATAAAATTCGAAATCAAAGATGTCATCGATCAGTCTGATGCTTCATCAAAGTAATCAAAGGTCCTCAAAGAAATCAGAGACATCCAAGGATGCATTTGCTACTTCAGGAGCAAGAGGAGTCCCACCAACAGAGATATTGTTGGCTTCAACAAAGGGTTATGACAAGATACATTTGTGGTAAATGCAGGTGGTCCTGATTGATATCTCTGATTTAGAAGCTGCTTCAGAACGAGTTAGATAGCTTCCATTTAGGTAGTTCTCACTACCAGCCCGCTTGGCGTGAAACCACCCCCACTGTATCAAGCCTATGGTCCCGTTCGTCTTCTGAGATGCAGAAACCCCGTGAGCTGTGGGGATAGCCTGTGAGTGGGACCACCCTTCGCCTGAGTAGGCCAAAGGGGTGGGTCCTTACAATTAATGCATGAAGATTCACCACGCTTGACCGCATTTTTAAAGATGACTGCAGACCAACAAAGTGTTTACAGATGACAAGTACGATCATAGTTTAGTCATGCCACAACTGCAAAATACTTTAGTCACCTTCTTTCGCTTTTTTCTTTGTCATGATTTGGGGCCAAAAGTTAGATTTCCTAGGCGGTTAAATTTTCTCACACTCTTCTGGGATTATATTCTTGCCTGTGCTTGTAGCCTTTAAAATGGCCAATAATTTTCTGTAGTTCGTGATAAAAAGCCTGTGCAATGCTTTTGAGCGCAGTCTAAGATCATGATTTTCGAGCAAAGAATTCATTGTTTGTTCAGAAGTGAGGATAATGCAAAATTCAAATCGCAGTACGTGACAACCGACGCGCTTCTGCATTGTCAAGTGCAATACAATATTCAAGCATGGAAGGTGAGAAAGCTTTCTAACAGCCCGCATCGCTGAGCTTGATACCGCATAACTCAAGACGAAACAATATAAAAATAAAGCTTAGTTATAGTCGATTAATCGATGAAAATCTTGTAGTCCGAGATTTTGCCAATATATTGTGCTCGAGGAAGGATAATGTATTTTAGTATGATCATACTTATCCTTCAACCCTTCCACAAGGCTCCGAGGGTCTCAACGGATAAACATGAGTCTCATAATTTCATGCAAATGACGATGGAATAAAAATCGCAGCATTTGCTTTACCTTTTGTATCTGAGGTTCCGTCTTCTCGTAATCGCAAGTACAGTTATTTCGCCTTCGAGGTGCATTTCATGTCAAGGCACTGTGATAGATAATTATTTCCACTCACTTCGAGGATGGAATTTTGCTTTCAATATTTGCCATAATTCCCAAAACAAATGAATCCTTAAATTAATTAGAAGGATTTTCTAAACATCTCACCGCCACTTCTCAGGAGCGGTATGGATACTTTAGGTTGGAATTTGGCTTCGTGCCAAGAAAAGAGTTAAGAATTTGATAAGAAGATGAAGTATAAGTTGATTAATAAAAAAAGATTAATACTCACCTTGCACAAAATATTTACTCCAATTGGTAGGATCTTCGTGCCGATAACGAGACAGGAAAATATTGCGCTTTTAAAAAGAATATAATATATAATAAGAGATATTAAGAAGAGAAAGTAGATAAGCACCAAAGATATAGAAATGATGAGAGCCACTTTATTTTCACTTTCATTCCCTTATATACATTGAATAGGGGTGACGGACATTCATAATTTGTAACGTATGCTACTTAACGCCACATAATAGTACATTTGAATATACATTGATGTGGTATATAGGTTACGTTGAATATAATGAATATTCATTCATGTATTTCATAACAATTTTATTATTATTATTTTTATATTTTATAAAAATGATGTCCTATATCATGTTCTTTCATCTTTCTTTATTTTATAATAATGATTTGTATAAATAACAACAAATGATTTTGCAAATGAGATATTTTAATTGAAGCAATGACGTTTAATATACACAAGGTGATTTGAGATAACTTCATTGAGTATGTAAGTGAGGTGGGATTGAGATATTCCTTAGTTTAAGTAATCATTGCCTTTCAGATATACACAAGGTGATTCAGGATCTTGTTGGTGGTAGCCATGGCAGCTCTGGAGTTCTTCTTCTTCTTCCTGGTGCTGTTGTTCTGCTGAATGGCAGGGGATTCAAGGTCACTTCAACCCAGATGATGTGTAAAGTATTTGATCGTTGAACTTTTTATTTATTTTTTTTTTGCAGATTTTTTTAATTTCTGAATTTGATTTGGTGGTTTTGTATCCTAACAACATGATCTAGGTCTTGAGAATTTTCTTTATGATATAAGATGATTTGTGTAATTGTTTTCTTTACAGGTTCATGAAATTACTAGCTATTTTCT
>JAEQBH010009637.1:0-59522 GCA_016808115.1 Tetrastigma voinierianum | reverse complement strand
ACAGCCCTCAATAGAAGAAGAAATATAATCACAAGCTCATGCACATGGCAGATTCATCTTCAACCCTCTCCTTCCCAAACACCTTCCCGTCCCTTCCTCGATTTTGAAACTTTGGAGTGATATATCGGAGATTTGGTGGCCTAGCTTTTTTCAAGCATTTCTTGTGTCCTTGCCTGGGTCTTTGATACCAACAGATCTTCATCAGTGTATTCACTGATTCTGAGCCTTCCTGGCACTGCACAGAGCTATGCGGTTCCGTTTCACGCCCAGCTTCCAAAGGTTCGGGCGGACCGCAGCCGACACCTCGATTGTATCGGAATGGAACCTTGCATGTGCCGGTTACTTCATCAAGCCTCCCTGCGTCTTCCTTCTTCAGGAAGCCTGGTTGGTGAATTTTGTCCTCCACCTGGCCGACACATCCTCGGCCGCAGAACATGTTACTTGTTTCCGGTCTTTAAATACTGCTGACTTTCTACCATTTTCCCCGAATCTTTGATCTACTCGGATTGAGATTCGCTTCCGCCCGCCGTGACATGCGCTCTTGTGTTATCCACGGAGCTCGCTGGGAAACGTGTGGCGCGGCCACCTGGGTAATCGGCTTTTCTCACTAGGGTTCTTGTCATTACCAGTCATAGCTTACTTAAACAGAGATTCATCATGAGATATGTTTATCTCTGACTTCCATCCGGGGCTGTTTTGTTTTCTAGTACTTTTCTTCGCTCTGGAGTCTCCTAGATATTGAGGTGCGAGGCCGGAAAGAAGAAGCGGTGGCAACTCTGAAAAGTATAGGACCGTGAACATGAACAGTAGTCAGACTTAATGGCCTTTGAAGAAGAAGAAGAGGAGATATAATCTTAATCTTTTCGGCGATAAGTATCCTGGGTTGGAGAAAAGATGGCTATGCAACGATTATCTGCTGTCATGACAGTCGGATTCGGTGGGAATGGTGTACTTTGGGATGCCGTTGGCGCTGGAAACCTGCCATTCAATTTACTGAACGTCACATTCAATGCCTTATCAGAGCTGCCCTCCTCACTAATTGCTCTCTTCTTTATCGAAAGACTGAATAGGTTCAGTGCTGGCCTTCAATGATAAGTGGGTATGCAGTATAGTGTGTGTAGTGATAGGTGAAGAATGGAGGACAGTGAAGATTGGGTTTGAATGTGTCCTTCAGCATAAGGCAGCATTCGACATCTTACTAATATACAACATCGAGCTGTTTCCGATAACTCGTGGAGGAACCCGCCATGGCGATGTAGAGGCAGGCGCGGCGCCAGGCGGTTAGCCCGGTGATAGTGGAAATGGGAAGGGAAGAGGCTACTTGTCGTATGGAGTATTCGGAGTAGTGACAATAAGCTGTGGGTTGTTTTATGGACGCTTGCCGGAGTATTTAAGGGTGGAGGCTTTGTGACAATGGAGGAAGAAGAGAACAAGCATAGAGCAGGATCATCAGCTTGAACATTAATGGCGTCTGGGGATTGAAGTGCTTTGATTTGTATGGAAGTATAAGATAAATGCTTTGATTTCAGTTGTTGTGGGTTTGAGTGTGCGTAATAATATGTCTCAAGATTTAATGGTTACTTAAAATGGATTGGAGGATGATAGGGATCATGTGTTGGCATAACGTAGGGAAATAATACTTTGAACGGAGAATAATCAAAGTGTAACGATATGACCTACATGAAATATCGCCCACTTTGGTGTAAAAGAGCGTTTGTCTATTTTCCCTTATAATTTATGGGATATAAGAAGATGTTTTTCTTTAATTTAATAGATGTATTTTAAAGTCGCTGAGTTTCTTAAACTCAAAATGTATAATATTTATAATGAGCCTGACCGAATCATTACACAAAGTGTCTTTATAGACCATTTTAGGTTAAGTTCAAGAGTTTTGGGGATCCAATGTTACTTTATCGTGATTCATGGAATTGAGTGCTATTACTTATTTTCTATATGTAAAATAATTATAAATAAATAAACCACTAATTTGTAACTAAGTGGTTAGTTATAAAAACCACTAGATGTAAAGCCTTTTTTTTGAAAAGGAAGTAAAAGTTATTTTCAAAACATATTTAAATGAAAAACTGGGGTTAGAAATTATTTCATGTTTTCCAATGGACTTCAATAGTTTTCTAAAACTATTTTAAAGAACTGTTTTTCAAAATAGTTACCAAATACATTATAATATTCTTGTAGTTATATGAAAAGTTTATATCTGTTGTACTCTAAGATTTGTTTCATTTGCAAAAGTTTAAACTTACCTTGATTTTAAAAAATTAGTTGATTTTTGAAGTAAATCACTTAATTTTAGGTCCTAATAACATTCTATTAGCTTTATGGAAAGTTCTTGCAACAGATATCACCAAGATATCATCATTGCTTAAAAAGATAATAATTGGTTCAACAGTAAAAATCTTTTTTTTTTTTTTTTCAGTATTTGTCGGTTCCAAAATCCTAGAAATATAGCTTAAAATATCTCGTAATTTAGCGGGGCAGGTGATGATGGATCGACTATTTTGACTTTGTTTGGTAATGCTTGAGTATTGTCGTTGAAATGTCGGATGTGTCCAAACGACATATTGAAGATGAAATGAAATGACATTTTATAGTTCTCACATGGTCTCCTCCACTTGAATGCCCTAATTTCATGGCTGTCTCCTAGATTAAAAAAAAAAAAAATTATATATCATTTATCATTAAGTTTTTTTTTAAAGAGAAAAATAATTTTATCAATTCAAATTAATAATATATTGATAAAAATATATAATCAAAATTGTTAAAAATCATAAAAGATGAAATTACATTCATATTAATAACATTATAAATCGGCTTAGATGATATATATTTTATAGTTGAGCCTGTACCTTTAACATTATAATTATGATTAAAATATATATGATTCCAATTCTATAGCATATTAACAACTTGTGATTTGATTTTTTGTCACTACAGCATATTAAACATCACATCACAACGACGACAAACAAATGTCGTATTTAGACGGCGACAACCATACACCGTATCAAAACGATGATTAAAATACGAAAAAAAAAATTAATGAAAATATAGATTTTGTGGAATAACCACTTTATCGAGGAAAAAGAATAATGGATAGAGAAGTAAATGAATGATTTTAGATCAAAAATGATAAAAAATCATCACTCTTTACTAAAGAAAAAGAGTCTACCAAAGAGGAATTAAGAGAAAAATGCTAAGGTTTTTTTACGTGTCCACTGGCCATCAGGTCTTGCTAAGAATGAAAAATATTGGCAAATATAAATAAATGGATCATACTTCAATTAAAAAATATGAATATCTATTTTAATTATAAAACCTAATAAAACAAAATTAATAAATTTACAATAATATAATAAATGATGAATATATATTTTTTTATTTAAAATATTATTAATAATTTTATTTTAAATAGTATATATAGATAAAGGAAGAACATAGATAAATGATTAAATGTAATTATAGAAGGAAAAGATGGCTAAAATATTGTTACTTTCCATGAGCTCGATTTGGATTCGGGAATGGATTACTATCCAAACATCTAATTGCAATGATCGCGATAAGAAAGAGTCCCGCTTTAAATGTCTTGATCCCATCGGCACACACAGGTGATTTGATCCTCGAATCAAGACGGGGTTATTTCATCTATGAAAGCCCGACTTTTCTGAGAAAAGGTCAGGAAGCCTTTTGGCTTTGATTCTGACTCCAAAGAGAGCAAGTAAACTTAGAAAATATTTCGTGATTGTGAGTCTCAATGTGTTTCCCTACATACCTGAGTACCACCTGTTATATGGATCTCTCTATCAAGTCAGACAGTGGAACGACTCCTATTTCGAGGACACCTTACCATATGGCTCCAATTGAATTGAAAGAGTTGAAGACTCAACTACAGGAGCTATTGGATAAGGGTTTCATCCGACTGCACCTCACCCATAAAAGGCCAGGTTTTATTTGTTAAGAAGAAAGATGGCACTTTCTGACGCGCAACACTACCGACAAATAAACAAAGTACGCTTAAGAATAAGTACCGTTGCCAAGAGAAGATTTATTTGAAAATCGAGAGGAGCAAGTGTCTTCAAAGAGTAGACTCAAGGACGGATATTATCAACCTCGGGCCAGTGAAAGAGGTTGATGTCCCTAAAACAGCTTTCAGAACCCGTTATGGCCACTATGAGTTTAAGACGCTATCGAGCCGATTTAACGCTCCAATACACAGACTCATGAATAGGGGATTTTCCTACTCCTATTTGGATCAATTTGTCGCGGTATTTATTGATGACATCCCGGTGTATTCTAAAGATGCACAGAACATGAACACCATTCAAGATGTGACGCAAACTTCGAGAGAGAATTAGTTGTTGCAAAGTTAAGTAAATGTGATTTTGGGCTTAAGGAAGTGTCATTCCAGCCATATTGTATCCGCAGAGGGTATTAGAGTGGACCATTGAAATCACAATCAGGAATTGGAAACCTCCTCGAAATGTAACCGAGGTGAGAAGTTTCTCGGGCTTAGCGTTATCTGGGAGATTCAGACAAGGATTCCGGCCATAAAGATCCTCACTTACAAGATTACCCGAAAGATAGTGAAGCTCGAGTGGACATATGCCAATCCAATTTTAAAAGATTAAAAGAAATATCGCTGCCACCAATTGGCTGATTCACTTACTTCTGCAGGGATTATACGGGTGTACAATGATTCTCGAGGATAAAGCTCGGGGATGTATTGACAGATGGGAAAGTGGTGGCTTATGCTTCCAGACAATTTGAAGCCGCATGAACAAAACTATCCCACACATGATTGGAGTTAGCAAATGTAGTGTTTCGCTTAAAAATTTCAAGGACACTATTTATATGTTAAACGTAGAATTTTCACTGATCATATGAGTCTCGGAATATTTTCTAACTCAAAAGATTTGAACTTGAGGCAACGGGCCGCAGGGTTAGAATTATTTGAAGACTATGATTGTATAATCGGACACCACCTCTGAAAGCAAATGCAAGTGGGTCGATGCCTTGAGTAGAAAATGATTTAGCGCCCGACCTCAAAGACATGACGAGATCAGACCGACGAGCCTTGTCGCTCAATTGAGCAGACATCGATTTGAAGCAAATGATAGTAATGCTCGTAAAATGATGCCAAGTTACAAGAGATTGCTCGCTTAGTCAAGCACTGAGACAAGAATGATTTGCCACAGAGAAGTCGATACCATTACTACGGATTTCCTCAGATCCCGCTTTCCCTCACTCAAAGGAAACATGATGCAATCTAGGCATCAGACAAGATTGACCAAGTATGCTCATATTTCTACCGATCCAACTGGATCGCTTCCATGGATCGCTTACCGGACCTTATGTGAATGAAATGTCACCATATGGCATTCCCCGTGACGATAGTGTCCGAATCGCGACTTCTGCTTACATCAAGGCTCTAGAAAGAGTTACAACAATTTTTGTACGAGATTGAATTTTAGTAATCGCTTCCATCCACACAAACAGATGGACAAATTGAAAGTGATTCGGTATTAGAAGATATGCTTTGAGGCTGTGTATTAGATTTTTTCGGGAAGTCGATAGTATATTCTCATGGAATTGGCCATAACAACGCTATCGGGCCAAGATCGTATGGCCCCGTATGGCTTTGTATAGAAGACGATGTAGAACTCCTATGTGCTGGATAGAGATGAACGAGCATAAGATTATTGGTCCTAAATTAGTAAAAGACATGGAAGAAAAGGTTCGCATTATTCGGCCAGAATTGCAAGTCGTCTCAGATGTGACAAAGGTCTTATGCTAATTTCAAGAGAAATGATATAGAGTATGAGCCTGAGACAGTGTTTTTAAAAGTATCTCTCGCGGAAAAAAATACTCCTTGGTTAAAAAGGAACCGAGTCCAAGATTCACTGGCCCTACGAGATTTTAGAAAGAGTCGACCGCAATAAGATCGATTAGCACTCCCTCCGAGTTGGAAGCCAAATTACATGATGTATTCATGTGTCTATGCCAGAGATATCGCTCGACCCATCGCACATATTACTAATTCAAGATATACAAGTACAAGAAGATTTCACTTTCGAAGAAGAGCCGAAAGCTATTCTAGATCGTGCAAGTCCCTCTGGTAAAAGTGCTTTGGCAACATCACGGTATGGAAGAAATGACATGGGAACCAGAATCAACAATGAGGGTACGCGACTCACTCTTCACTCGTAATTTCGAGGACGAATTTATTTTAACGGGGGGAGAATTGTAACACCTCGAAATATACCCTAGTTGTTTTCAACATGTTTAGGGTATTTGTAGTATAAATTGAAGTCAGAATTAAATGAAAAGGGAAATTTAGAAACCCAGAAATTGTACAAGACCTAAGAACAAAATTGTAATTTGTCCAAAAAGGGGCATCAAAGACGTGAATTGATAAAACTAGAGGCCAAAGTAGAAATAACAGGAATTGGAATGTAAATAATGGAATTAGGGAGGACAAAAAGGAAAATAACATAAAGATTAATTATAAAAGGGAGAGGGAGACCAAAAATAACTCATTTTGCCCCAAACAAGGAGCATATCAAAGGAAGATGTTAAGAGAGCGATCAGAAAAGGTATGGATACATGACTTCGTATGGATTCGAGCTCCGGTGCATGGATACATGACTTTTGTGATGGATTCGAGTTGGAAAGTATGGGATACACGATTTCGCATGGATTTTCGTATGATTGTGACACAAACTACTGGGTATGGATCGCTAAGGTTTTCTTTCGAGATTAATTGTCTTCTTTTCTAGTATTTTGTTAGGAATACATCCTCAACTCTAGATTTAAGGGAAGTTTGGTTGAAAATCCCTAGTTGATAATAATTAGATATGGAATCCTTCACAATTCCAAGGTATTGTAAAGTTTAGTGAACTTTGGTATGAATCCTTGATTCTTTCGCTAATTAAAAGTGTTCGTGGGAGTTGTTTCGAGAGATTTCATGTTAATTTTTTGATGAAGAATGGAATAGGAAGAGAAGTATGGAAGAAAAGTGCATGAAAATGGTGAATTATGCCATTTCCGGCGTATTCTAAACCCAAGATCAAGATTCTTTTCGAGGTACCCAGATCACGATTTGAAGAGCAAAACGGTACTTGCATCGCCACAGACCTAATCAAGATCAGACTGCATCAATGGTTCCTTCACTGCTTTTTTGCTATTTTTTGCGTATGGTTAAAATTCAGATACCGTATATATAGAAATGATTATATTAAGTGAAAATGTACCAGATCATCCGATGGTAATAACGAGCAAAGTTCATGCCCTAATAATAAGACAGAAGTTTCGAATACATATAATCAGGAATGCCTAAGACCAAGTATTAAATGACACTAAGACTCGCTCGATTAGTGCTTCCAAGACTCCGCAAGTGCTACTACCCTGTTTCGATTAAGGCTTCTAAGACTTCGAAGTGCTCACGACACCCCGTTTCCGACAAGGCTTCCCAAGATTCTCGCAATACACCCGCACTCCCGTCTCGATTAGCGCTTCGGCACTTATTGCTGCACGACACTCGTTTTATTGGTTTGAATCTCCTTCTTCGATGTTTGAAGACTCTCACGACACTTGCCAAGGCTTCTAAGATTCTACTGCTACGACACTCCTGCTCGATTAGTGCCGCACTCCCGCTTTCAGGCTACGGCACCCCGCATCAGATGCATCTTCGATATTATTGTACTCGTGTCTTACTCTATTTACTAGCACTGGGTCTAGGTATTCCCATAGTTATTGGAAATAACCCCGAATGATGAATAAGAGTAACAAATGTATATCAAGCCTGATCCGTAATACCTACCTGCACCCCGAATAAGAATAGTTCCCGTGAATCTACTCTGGGATCCGAATACACATGTCCGTTATGCTACAAGTCCCGAATAAGAATAAGTTCTGTAACTCTTACTAGAGATCCGAATACACTTAAGTCTGTTATAAGCATAAGTCCCGACAATGTTCCAACCTCACGGAGATCCAACACACATAAGTCCGTTATAAGCATAAGTCCCGAATAAGAATAAGTTCTCAGAACTCCTACTGGATCCCGACACATGTTTCATTATAAAGGCAAGTCCCGAATAAGAATAAGTTCTCAGAATTAAGCAATGAGATCCAAATACACATAAGTCTCGTTATAAGCATAGTCCCGAATAGTTAATAAGTTTTGTAATTCCTACTTTAGATCCAATATTAATCAAGTCCGTTATGTGCATAAGTCCTGAATATCAAGAATAAGCTCCCCAGAATTCCTAGCGAGATCCGAACACACATAAGTCCTATAAAATGAGTAAGTCCTGAATAAGAATAAGTTCTGTAACTCTTACGGGAGATCCGAATGCACATAAGTCTGTTATAAGCATGTTCTTAATAAGAATAAGTTCAGAATTCCTGACTAGAGATCCTAATACATAAGTCTGGTCATAAGCATGCTTTGAATAAGAATAAGTTCTCAGAATCTTCACTGAGATCCGAATACATAAACCCTCAAGATAAGCATAAGTACATGTGTATAAGTCCACATACAAATGCATGGAATTGACATCTCGTTATCGCTTATAAGTCGAATATAAATGTGTATATGACACATATGTTTCCTCTACTAAGCGAAGTTTTTAGCACGAAGTTTTTAATCCGCTTTGTGCATTTAAAAAGGAGACAACATATTCCACATCACGCAATAACACACGAGTGGGGGTTCATCACCTGTAGTTCCGCGCCTGACAAGAAACGTGAAATGTATAGTTTTTCAATATGTGGCACCTAAAGACTATATATGACATTGTAAACACCACTACACGGTGGTAGTTTTATTTTGGACTTTTGTATATGATATGTTGATATAATTATAAGACTCGATATACCAACGTCTCGATAAAGCGTAAAGGTCCCAAAGATAGTCTCGTCCCGAACTCCTGGCCAGATCCGCCATTCGGCCTGACCGAATCTGAAAGGACAAAATACTCATAAATAAATAAATAAAGAAAACACTTGACAAAAACACCCCCAACTTGAAAACAGTATCATTCCTCAATGCAAAAATGTTGTCGGGATAGAACTCCCTCAATGCCGGTGCTCACATCATCTCAAATCGTGCACCCATTAAATCCATCGCCGGCGCAGCCGAGGCCATGCGGTAAGTCGATGCAGATCGGCGGTTACGTGGCATCAGACGGCGATGTTAGTCCGTGGTAGAACTCGCATCATGTCGACAATATAAGCCGTGTTGCGCCTCATGTGACTCCCATCGACATCCGGCCACCATCCCGACGAACCGCATTCTAACCGCACCTACATTCGCTATCGGCCTACAGCCTCACGCCCTTGGTGGCATCTCTAAGCACTACAAGAAAAAGGGGTATTGTTGACATTTATTATTCGACTTATGCATATATATATATATATATATATATATATATATATATATATATATATATATATATATATATATATATATATATATATATATAGGTGGAATGGAAATGATGTGAAAATTGCACTCTTCAACCATTGCAATTTTTCAAGTTGCACATCTTGGTTTCCTATAAATTCAGACCTCCCACACAAATTTGTACACTTTACATTTTTCATGCATTTGAAAGACATTGCATTTTCCTTTCTCCTCTCAAAAATTCTTCGAATGCAGATTCACTCCGGCTCTTGCGTCGAAATTTACCGGCGCTTAGCTACCACACACCGGTAAGATTCTAAAACCATTCTATCCCGGGAGGAATTATTCTATTAACTCGGGGTACCGAGAGGAGAATAAATTCTTAAGGCTAAACAAAGAATTTCCGTTGGTCTTATTATTTATTGCATTGCTTATGATATTTATTTTGTTTCAAGTTATAACTTTATTCATTTTAATTGATTTCAATTAATATAAGTTATAATATTATTTAATTACTATAAATTAATATAAGTATTACAACTAACAATCTTAAGGAATTTTTTTATTCTTTATTTATTATTATTTTCGCCTACTTATTTAATTTTTCCAAGACTAAACCTTTGTGGTTTTCTACTTGGAATTATTATTTCATTACTTTATTTTAATCAAGTTTCAAGACTAAACCTTTGTGGTTCTACTTGGATTTATTCATTCATTTATTTAATTTCTAGCTCTATTATTTTGTTGGAGACTAAAATCTTTATGATTTTCTACTCCACTGAGATTAAAACTGCGGTTTTCTACTCAAAATTTAGGAGACTAAATCTTGTGATTTACCTACCGAGATTAAAAACCTTCGTGGTTTTCTATCTAAAATTTAGAGACTAAAATCTTCTGATTTTCTACTCCTATCGAGATTAAACTTTGCGGTTTTTTACTCAAGAATTTCAGAAGGAGATTAAAATCTTTGTGATTCTACTCCAAGGATACTAGTAATTTTACTAATAAAGTATTGGTTTAATTTTCGTAAATGGGATCCGAATGGACTCACTATTTGTCAAACCAAGTCAGACACGCACTCCGCACCACAGAGAAACCTCGGCAAGTTTTCCTCCCAAGGTAGACTTCAAAGATGGCAACAAAAGATGTTCTTCATTCAACCACTTAAGTTCCAAAGTTCATCAAAGAAGAGGTTCGAACCCGAATGAACAAGTGCCTAAAAGATAGATCTCTGTGATTGAAGCCCGGAAACATTCTCGACTTCCTTCCTTTGCAGAATTATATTTTGAGCGTTAGATGATATTCCTATATAATGTCTACAAAGAATATTAATACTTCCAAAGAATTATGGGAAGCACTCAGAAAAAGTATAATAGTTATTTAAAGAAATTTGTGGCAATGCAATCTCGATTATAAAATGGCTGGGATACCAAGGTCGCTGCGGACGCAAATCCAAGAACTTCAAGTAATAATTCACGATCTTCAACTAAGGAATGATTATTAATGAAGCCGCTTCAAGTGGTCGATTTATAGAAAAGTTACTCTCCGCATGGAAGGACTTTAAAAATTACTTGAAACACAAGCATAAGGAGATGACGCTCAAGACCCGATTGTTCGACAAAAATCAAGAAGACAACAGCATGCTAAAAGAAGCCTTAGGTAATCGGTCCATATCGTGGAGCAAATATAGTTGACCGCTTCCTAATGCAAAGAAAAGAAAGAAGAACTATGAGTCCAAAGAACCAATAGCAATAAAAATTCAAAGGAAGTCGCTATAATTGTGGTAACAGACATAGGTCCTCTAATGCCAGGCACCTAAAATAAAAATAAGAATAAAGGTCAAGCTAATATTGTCAATCCAATGATATGGATATTGGAAGATTTGCGTGTTTTCTTCCGAAAGTGCAACTTAGAAAACCCAAAGGAATGGTGGATCGACCGCCAAGCACCCGCCATGTTTATGCTTATCAGCGATGTTCTTCCTATGCTTTGGCCGGATCTGAGGAAGAGTTGCATAAGGGAAATTCTTCAACTTCCAAGATAGAAGGAACTCGGAAATATTCTCCCGAAAAATGACATCCGCAAAACTCGACACCAAAGAATGTCTCTGCCTCGAACCGTAAGAATTTGGTCTCGACATCACTTCAAGAACTACTTAAGGTTGTATTTGTTTTTGATAAAGTTGTAATAATACGAGCGCTGGAGCGGCTTAGCCGATGGCCTTTTCAAGCTCAATGTAATGACAATCAATAATAATAAGAATAATGATTCTTCGCTTATTTACTTGAGTCGAGTAATTTATGGTGACGCGACGTCAGACATGTTATCATAAATCTTTACGTAAATGATAAACATGGAAATATTACAAAGTTTGAATGTAATAAATCCAAATGTCATATGTAATAATCAAAATTTGCAAAACATCCCTATAATTCGCTTGAAAGGAATTCGAACTCGATCACCACTTATTACTCAGGATATGAAGTCAATATCATCTCGCCAAGTGGGAAAAAGTATTTCATAACTTTTATCGACGATCGCGACTAGATATTGTTATGTATATTTACTTAATAGCAAAGATGAGGCACTGATGCATTCAAACAATATAAAATCGCTGAAAATCAACTTAATAAAAAGATTAAAATGGGATCGTGGCTTATAGAGGTGGTGAATATGAATTTATCAAGAAATATGTCTAGAAATGGAATTATTCATCAAATGACGATTCAGATACACCACAAATGTAATGGATTTGGTTGAAAGGAAGAATCGAATATTGAAAGAAATGATGAATGCTTGCTACTAAGTTCGGTCATTCCTCGAACTTCATGGGAAGTCAGTCTACAGACACTCAGAGTACCCTACAAGAAGACACAAATCATTCCATATGAAAATGGAAAGGTAGAAAACCAAACTTGAATTACTTTAAAGTGTGAAGGTTTATAAAGTACAAGTTCCTTAAACCGAAAAACAAAGTTAAAATAGACCGAAAAACAATAGATTGTATTTTTTTATCGATATGCTAACAATAGTAAGCATCGCTTTCTCTGCTTATAAATCATAAATTTCAATATTCATTCTAATACAATAATAGAATCAGACAATGCTGAATTCTTTTGAAGACATTTTCCCGTATAAGAATGAAGGCAAAACACTTGGTGAAAGTTCCAAGCGACCTCGGGAAATTACTGAGGAAAATGTGCCTAATATTGAGGAACCACGATCAGAGTAAACGCCACGAATCTTTGGTCCAGATTTTCTAGCATTGGGTTAGAAATGAACCTCCGACTTTAAGGAAGCAATGAAGTTCTCTCGGTCACATACAGCGCCAATAAAGGAAGTTGAATCTATCAATAACCATACGCGGAATTGGTTGATCTTCCTCCGTGAAACAAATAGGATATAAATGGATTTTAAAAGAAAATTGAAAGATGATGGTACATTGACAAGTATAAGGCAAGACTAGTCAGTCAAAGGATTTAGACAAAAAGAAGGTCTTGACTACTTTGATACATACTCACCTAAGCCACAAGAATTAAGATCATTCAATGGTTAATTGCTTTCGTCACAGAAGATCTTCAAATCCATCAAATGGATGTGAAAAACAGCCTTTTAAATGGAGAATTGAGTGAAGAAATTTATATGGAACAACCCGAAGGGCTTATTGTCCCCTATTAAAGAAAATAAAGTCTCGTCGACTTGTTAAGTCTTGTATGGACTCAACAAGCACCTAAACAATGTGAAGTGCAAAATTTTAATAAAGTAACGCTACTAAACGGATTTTGTGACATGAGTGCGATAAATGTGTATATATAAAAATACTCCAATCATGAGGTCATTGTTTTATCGATATGTGACGACATGTTAATACTAAGCAAAATATTATTGACATAAATGCCACAAAATGAATGCTATCCAATCATTTGATATGAAAGACTTAGGAGGTGAAGATTTTATTCTAAAGTATAAAAATCTACGTAATCCCTCAAGGTTCAGCCTCTATCACACTCACTATATTGACAAGTACTTGACAAATTCAAGTATTTGAATTTCAAAGAAGTGAAAACTAATATACTCTAAACCTTGCTCTTGCAAAGAACAAAGGTGAAAGTGAGTCTCAAGTGGATTGCAAAGTTAGATGTCTAATGTATATCATGAATCTAGATCACCGTATATCGCCAGGCAATAAGAACTTAGTCGATACACGAGTAATCCAAATAAAACGATTGGATGGCAATGAGACGTGTTATGGGATATTTAAAACATACCCAAAATTTTGCTTTGCATTACAAAAATTATCCAGCAGTGATTGAAGGTTATAGTGATGCAAATTGGATCACCGGTTCAACCGAAAGCAAATCCACTAGTGGATATGTGCGGTTGGTGGGGGAGCAGTGTCTTGGAAATCTTCTAAGCAAACTTGCATCGCCCTTTCTACAATGGAAGCCGAATTCATAGCTTTGGATAAAGCCTGTGAAGAAGCTGAATGGCTTGAATTTCTAAGAGACTCTGCTCGCCTGAACTGCAATTCGCAGGCATACATGTATAATGGCAATATCAAGGGCCGGAAGTGTTATGTATTAATGGAAAATCTCACACTATATTTATTTAAGACACATAACATCATAGGACAATTAATCTCTAGTGGAGTTATCTCACTGACACGTGAAGATCAAAAGATAACGTTTGACCCATTAACAAAGGCTCATTCAGAGAGTTAGTTGAAAAATCATCGAAAGGAATGGGATCAGCTCAGACAAATCATGGCGTGAACTCTACCTAGTAGACCGAGATCCCAAGATCTAGTTCAAAGAGAAAACAAAGTCAGGCTCATGGTCCAACATTGTCAAATTTATTAAACCCATTCTCTATGGATGAGACAATGTTTAGAAATAAGGATAAAACCTAAATGAAAGGTTTTTAATGATTTCTAAGTTTGACATAAGATTGATCAAATGGTGTATTTACTAATACACGCTAGGAATCACCTATGTGAGTTATTAAAGTGTGAGCCGCTCAAGGAGAATAAAAGAAGGCGCTCTTCAACACTCATGAGCATCAGCGCTGCTCATGGCTAAAACGAACACAACAATGAGAACCAAAAAGCGGATAAGAGTTAGTTGCGGTGACTTATATTGTCTTAAGATACACTAAAAGTCAACTAGTTCAAAGATACGTATTCACCGATTGATTTAAGTATACTCATATATGTTCACTAATGAAAAGTTCAAAGGGAAACCTACTTATTCAGATGTCACACTTGGCCAGAATCACACGCTGATGCATAGTTTTCAAAACTTGTCATTCTCCATTCATAGCGGGAGGAACAAGTTAAGTATATATATATATATGGCAGGTATATATATATATATATAGGTGGAATGGGAAATGAGGAAAAGTTGCACCCTCAACTATCGTAACTTTTCAAGTTGCACCCCTGGTTTCCTATAAATTCGCACTCTCCCCATACAAATTTGTATAATTTACATTTTTCATGCATTTGAAAAGACATTGCATTTTCCTTCTCCTCTGTACTCTTCAGTCGTGTGATTCACTCCGTCTTTATGCTCAAATTATTCATATTTGGCACCGCTACACCTAAGAAGATTCTTAAAACCGTTTCATCCTCGGGAGGAATTATTCTATTAACCTTGGGTACCGAGAGGAGAATAAAATTCTTAAGGCTAAACAAAGGAATTTCATTGCCTCTGCTTATTTATTGTAATGGTTTATATTTATTTTTTGTTTGGTTATAACTTTATTCATTTTAATTGCTTTCACTAATATGCTATAATATTATTTAACATTATAAATTAATATAAGTATTACTCGAACTAACATGTGTGTGTGTGTGTCAAATATTATCCATTTAAATGAACATTTATGACTTATACAACTTATTATAATAATGACATATATAATTTTTCTACACTTCTATGATATAACACACATATAATTTATAACAAGAGTTATCAATATTTTATCTGTCAATATAATTTCTAACTTTTTTGCTTAGAAATAATTAATTAACTTGTTAAGCTTGAATTAAAATAATTAAAATTAATTCATAAACTGATATGCATAATATAGTGTTTCAAAATTTTATCTTTTTTACTTCTAGGAGTTAATTTATACAAATTAAATTAGATTAGATTAGGATTTCCATAAAAAACAAATTTATAAATTGATTATGGTAAACTAAAATTAGAAGTTATAAGTGCATTATAAAAATTGATTTTTCACATTGTTGACTCTCAAAAAAATAAGAATTTAAATTTGATGAATCAAAGACCACTCATTCATTTTTCTCAATTCCACCTATCGTTCTTTTAAAAGAAAACCTAAAAGAAGAGTATATATGTTTTCTTTACAGAAATTTTCCAGGGTGCCATGGCAGCGAAGGTTGCGCCTTCCGTCTGTGCTTTGGATATGGTGGTGTAGTTGAACCCCGCATGCTTGTCAGGCATTAACCGAGGGTAGTTTGCCAAGACGATGTAGTTCTTGGTAAAGCATTCAACAGATGGAGAAAACATGATGACGGCGATTTGGGATCCGAATAGGAGGAAGAATATTTAACCGTACTTTTGTGAAAGGCGCTATAGATCGGGTGGAAATCGATGGCTTGAGGAGGGTGGAGATGACGAGCATGATCTGTAAAGGGCTCGGTGGTATGTGTGTTGCAGAGAGTTTCATGGTGGTGGTGTGATTGAAGAAGTGAAAATTAAAGGTAGACTTATTACTAGTACATTCTCTAGCTTTTTATTCTCTAATTAATAAGGAAAGTTTGGAAGAACACATATCCTCATAAAATTTCACTAATTGCTTTGTACTCCTTTTTTCTTACTCATATGATAGAATTTACCACTGTAATCCTATGCATTAAATTATAGACTACCATTTACAAAGATGAAAGTAGGAAGGAATATCTCATTGATTTTTTTTTTTGGCTGTGTTTGGTCCAAAAAAATTCGTTGGTGGAAAACATTAAAGAATGAAAAAAAGGAAAATGTATAAATTTCTTCTTGTAGAGAATTAGGAAGTTTGTTCTTTGTTCCATGCAAGGGAGAGAAGTTTTAAGCATGGTAGATCTCACAAGAGTTAAAAGGGTTTTTTAGTGACTAATTAGGTTGGATTTTTTCTGTTTATAATAATTAATAAAAAATTTATTCTTTGTGCTTTCTTCTTGGAGCAACAACAAAACAAAATGGATATAAAGAAAATAATAGTGAGTCCATTCTGTGAGGGAGATCAGGGGTGTTATGAAATAACTTGAAGTTGTACTTCAAATAAAGGTGTTAAAATTTTAGAAAATGTTTGATCTTGCGAAATTGGTAAAATTTTATTTAAATATAATCTGTTAGCTACTCCTGTATTTAGATTTTATTTCAATCAAGGTGAAATTTTGAAATTTTCTTATTGAAAACTATAATGCTATTCTTTTAGTATGAGGTAGTTCCATGTAGGGTTCTATTGGGATTTTTTTAAATATTCATTTGAATGTTGAAAAGATATTATTTTTCCTTCATTTCTGATCATCTTTCCTGAGAACAAAAAAGAAGACTAAGGAGAAAATTAATGAAATGAGTTTTGGAATTTTGAAATTGATGTTTGTTGAGTTTGTGTATCAAGTCCATTATCAATATTCTCATTTAGTTCCTTCCTATAGTGTTGTCAACTGTCATATGATATCTATAGCCTATAAGAAAATGTTTCATATTTCTATTCCGGCTGAAAATGTTTAATATGATATCTATAATCTTTTTGGTGCATAAAACTTACTTTATCTACCTCTTCTTTTAACTTCAAACTTCTTTCTTACTACTTCCTAGAGTGACTTCCTTCTTCAATGTTCCTCAAGTAAAACAGATCGAGTACCCACATCTGATGACTGTTAAAGACACTGTAAAAATGCAGACTGAAGAGCAACATTAACAAGGAACTTGAAACTAAATGCATCCAGTTAAAGGTACCACACCCATTCCTCTATTATCATTACTGGAATTTTGGGTGGTTCTTTAACTAAAATAAATACTTATTCGATTGTGGGAAAGGAGCAACTCTATAGGACATGAGCTAGCTCCTTCCTCTCTTTATAAAAATAATTAGTAAGGGAAATAAATGGAAAAAAAAGGTAAGAGAAAATAAAAATAGATTTCAAAAAATAATGTATTATTTTTTACCTTATTTGTAAATATTAAATAATCTGGAAACATGTAGATATTTAATTACTGAACATGAAAATCAATTTTTCCTTTAATTGTTTTAGTATTTTCCTTTATGAGCATAATTTAGGAAAAATTAATTAAGTTAGCTGTAGTGATGTGAGTGTAAGGGACACCACAAGGTATTCATGTGGTTTGGATTCATGTTATTCTTGTCATGATTTTTCTCTTATTCTTCATTCTCTGGTGATCCTCTTATCGGGGTATACTTCTAAAGCTTTTGCCTTTTTATAGTTACTGAATAAAATTTGAAGTTTTGCATATATAATTTTTATTGTTGTTCTCGTTCCAAGGAAAAAAAAATAATATGAAGTTTCACATCAACAAATTTAAGTGGCAAAACCGTCCACTAAGACTTTCCCATGTGAAAAAAAAAAATTGTTTATTTGATTTACAATTTTGAAATGTAGTTCATGTTCAATTTCATTATTATGTTAATGATCAAATTCATAGGCATCAATGTTAAATGTAATTGTCTTGTTTTGTTGCCTCAAAGATAATGTGATATATATTTTTTGTAACTTTTGTTTATATTTTATGTTATTAAATCTATGTTCGTTTTCTAAAAACTCCATGTTAATGGGTGGTATTTTTACAAAGGTGTAGAGGTGTTGTTAACACTCTAGTTTGAACTTTTTTTTGTTAACATAAGTTAGCTTTTTTCTATGATAGATTTTGATAGAAGTATGATAAATTTGGGGATCTTTCTAGAAGGTTGTGGTTGAATATTAATGGAGGAGATATAATATTTACAAATTGTATACATGTTAAAAGTATTATTGTAATTGAAAGTACTTCATAAATTGAAAATTTTTATCTTGGCTCTTACCGAATTTTTGGTACGTTGCTCCATCCTATTAGGTATCCAAGACACACGGCAAGAAGAAGAGTGTTCTTACGACTGATTATACTCTTCAATTATTTTAGTCTCCATATTATGTTAATCGGGTTTCTAATTTTTTTTTTGGTATAGAAATAGAGTAACTAGAAGATTTATTCCATTGTTTATTTATATTTTAAAAAGCATATAAAATGATTATTTCCTTTAATATTAATTTATATTATTTGTTTGATGACCTAATTGTTATTATTATCACAATTAAATAGGATTCAAATGTAATTTAGAAGTATGTTTCATGTGTAACAAGTGCATTTTCCATCAGAAAATAAAATTTGTAATAAAATAATATTAAAATTTTCATAAGTAATCTTGACAGATGACTAATGTTCAATAACATAAGCCTCCAAGAAAATTTAACATATTTTGAATCCAACTCTTGACATAAGTGTACTAAACATTTACAATTATTAGTAAAAATAGAAACAACCTTAACATAAGTAAATGTCAATGTAGCTTTAACTTTCTTGACACTCGATATAGATGACATATATAAAATGGTAACTTATCTTAATGTATACACCATATCTCGACTATGAAAACTCGCAATGAAGGTATTTTTTTGTAGTGAAGCTCTTCTTCCACTTGCTCTTCTACTGTATCGCTGTCTTCCATGTCACCTGCATCTCCCTTCGTGGTCTTCGGGAGTGGCACTAGAATCCCTAAATATTAGCATCTATGGTTGATATTGAATCCCCGAATATTCTTCATTCATGGTCCTCCAAACAGCACCTAAGCAATCTGGCTCCCCGAATTCCGCATCTCATTATGGTCTAAAATGACCTCATTTAATCTATCAGTATTCTGATCTTCCATCTCTATATTATTGGCTTTGATCTTCTTGAGTATAAACAACATTCTCTCTATTTCAGGATCAAACGACAATAACTCAGAGTCAGGCCTTCTGTGCATAAAAGTTGGTATACCTGAAATCAGATAACAGCACTGGAAAAAGAAGTAAACAAATGGAATGCAAAATACAAACAATAATGAAACTAAATAGAAAATGAAACAAAGGATTAAGACTGGGCACTAAAGAATTTTTTCGCCAAAGTAGCAAATGCCCCTTTTGTTGAACATCAATCTATTCCACTTAAACCGTCGCTTTCCTAGCAGCAGTGCCAAAAATTTGTTTGATTCTTTTCGCTTATATAAAATTTTGGTTAAACCAACCTATCTGTGCGCACATATCACAAGTAATATAATGGCTTTCAAAATTAAAACCTAGTATCGAACTCCACAGGAAGATATGGTTTATGGGGATTACGCACTCGCTACTCAAGAATTTTACTATTTAAGTTTAATTAAACTAGTTTGTGAGGATTGTTAACTAAAAATGAAATCAAGGTAAACTAAAAATCTACTCTAAAAGATTAGCAAATAGTCGATTAAGTTGCAAGAAAACGTTAAGAAATAATACTAAATTTGGCCAGGTCCACTCGGGTGCATTTATGACTTATATTCATTATGCTAATTAAGTGAAGACGCCTGTGTTTACTCCAAGGAATCCTATGAGGTTCTTTAAAGTCTCACCAAACATTTCACGCCTTAATCCCTATTCTCTTTCGGTCCATTCAAAGTCAAACAAAGGTGTTTTTGCTCTAAGGTAATTTAGTCCTTGGAATTTCCATTGGTCACCTCTCGATCCATTGAATTTCCAGTTATGTTCAAATCGATCACCTTTCTGTCCATATGATCATCCTATAAGGTTAGATGATGTCCCTCCTAATAAAGTCCATCTAGTACTAGGCTTTCCTAATTTCCTAGATTTCTTTGATTCAGTTGAGTTGATTTCATTGATTACACAATATCAGGGGATGAAAATTGAATCCTAAGGGCACACTTCCAATAGCCACCTTGGAAACCCTTTGAGCTCTAGGTCTCAAATTCACTACCAGTATGTAACAATTGAATAAAACCTAAGCATTCATGAAAACATATCATAAACTCAACACAAGATCACATTCAAAATTATTCAATATAATACATAAGCTAAACACCAATGTCCATAACTAACCCAAAGGAGGATTTAGCCACTCATAATGTACTTAAACTAAACAAAACTACTTATAGCAAACATAAAGCTAAAAGATTAAGAGAAAGAGAAGCGGCTCAATAATACAAACAAATAGGAATTGAAGTCTCCAAAACTCCGGCTCCACAACTATAAGAAGTCCTTAGCAACCTGATCTTACAACTTAGCTCCAAAACAAGCTAAAATATCTAAGAAAATTTACAAACCCTAGAGAGCATAGAGAGAAACCTAGGAGATAGAATATGTAGCTCACCTTCAACTCTCTCCTCCAATGCCCTTTAGTTCCTTACAAGTGGGTATTTAAAGCATGTGAAAATGACCAAAGATGTAATGAATGGCATTTTTTGTCTCAATCTTCGACACTCAGATAGCGAAGTGTCTCCTTTCGTTTCTCACAAACATATGTCAAGAATCAAGGTGGTCTTCCTTCGTTTCACGAGGTCTTCTGTTTCGCCTTAGCGAATCCAAGGCCTTGTCTGCATGTGATTCTCCACTTCTGTATGATGATATCACTGTCAAAAGCTCAACGAACCAAAAGCCCCCGAGCAAGTTTTGCTTTCTTGTTTTTTGCCCTCTTTGCTTGCTTTGTTTTCACATCTACAAACTCCTACGTATGAGGGATTAGTGTAATATTTGCACATAAGTGGTGTGAATCTAGAATTTAGGTTACATAAACACCAGAAACATGCTATAAACAGCACACGTTTCACTCCTATCAAAAGAGGACTGAGACAAATCTTCTTTTAAATACAACTTATTCGACAAGTTGTTCAGCATGCAATTTCTCCGGGCCTCCTAGATCTCTTATGCGCCAGCGCCTTCCACGCGATGTTGTTTAGTACTTCATCCAAAGGTTGAGTCATATTGCACTAGCGGCCATTCTTCCATCTCTTCCCCATTGAGTTTTCCTTTCATGGTTTCTGGCATCTTGGACTTTCCAGATAACACCTTGTGGACCTCCTACTGGATAAGCAAGTCTTTCATTTGTCTCTGCCAGAGGGTAAAGTCTGTTGCCTCGAGAACTTCTCAACTCGCATTTCAGACCTATCATCTTTATTTCAACTTCAGTTATGTGCTATTCTAGAGCAATAGCAACCATGGAGCATACTAAGACTCAAAGAATCTAGCTATGATACCACTTGTTGGGGATGATGAAGGATCGACTTCTACCGCTCTAATACTACTGTTTGATAGTATTTGTTGACGCCAGATGAATAGTAACCATATACATGAATAGTACGTATATGTAAATAGTACCCAAGATATGTGAATAAATGTTATATGTGAATAGTACCCATACAAGAAAATAAATACATAAATGAAGAACACTATATTTACGTGAAAAACCCTTCAAGATGAAGGGAAAACTATAGGACAAATCCTCAAACACCTTCACTATCTCAAAGTGGTATATAATTTCTCCAAGAAAATTCTAATCTTAGCATGCACTCACTAGAAGATACCACACCCCTTGGTGTGAAAATTTCAATTGAGAACATATCTCAACTTTCTCTAAAATTTTCTCCTCTCTCTCCCCCTCTCTCTATTTATCTTGGATTTCTTGGATGATTTTTTTAAGCTTCTCACTTGCCTATTTATAGATCAAGGGGATAAGACATCTTGCTCAAAACATGGAGTCTAAAACAAGGAAAAAACAAGGAGGCATCCTTTCATGTTTCATGAAAGTGTCTCTTAAAAATCAATGGGATGGATCCCATCATTTGTTTGATGACGGAAGAAACCTATAATGGATATGGGCCTTTCATATACATTAGTTTTGGTTTTAAGAATTCCACTGTATATAATGAGAGCAAAGCAAGGGAAAAGTTAGAAGATTTTTGTGGTCTAGAGTTTCAATTATCAACAGACGGAGATAAGTGTTTCGATCCTATTTTGTTTATGTTTTTATGATAGAAACATGGTTGGAATAATGTATTCAAGAAAAAATACTGAATGGTTGCTTAAAATGAATCTTCAGTTCTCATCTATTGGGAACAACTAACACTGATGCAGTTAACTCAGTTGAAGCTGACCTGCATCAGCTCCAAAGTCAGAGCTGCATAAGCACCACACGTCAGCAACTTTCTAGAGTCTTCTAACCTCAGCTGTCAAGTTGTTAGGTCACCCAAATTGATTGTACCTAATAGCTTCCAGATCTCTTCTAGCCCGTGTATAAAAGGCCTGCTCTTAGGATAATAACATGCTGCTACTTTTCCAGAACTTTTCTCAGCAGATCTGTTCTTCATCTTCAACATCATCGACATCTTGCAAAAAGAGAAAGAGAGAGAGAGAGAGAGAGAGAGAGAGAGAGAGAGCATATGCATCTCTGAATGAAAATTAAGCGTTGAACCTATGGAGTGGGAGTGGAAAGAGAGAGACCATTGCAGACTGATTTCCCCTTTTTATCCCTCTAAGAGATTGGCAGTACATATTGATTCTTTGATCCTATTATTCCTATCCTCAAATGGGTTGTCAGTGCAACTTTCCAAATTGACTACTTGTTGATATTCTTGTAAAAGCTAAGTATGCAGTTTTCCACAATTACTTGACAAGTTGGGTGTGAGGACCTACATACACCAATTTTGGGGAGACTATTATGTAAGTTGGACATATTGAGAAATTATCGGGCTGCAAATTTCTTACTTTTAGAATATGAATATATATATATATATATATATATATATATATATATATATATATATATAAGAGAGCTACTTGGTTTTGTTATGCGAACATAAGAGAAAAGGCAGAAGATAAACAATCTTTCCTTTTATCATAAAGTTTCCCCATATACAGTCTCTTTCATGATTTCACAAATATAGTTTTATTTGATGCTTTTAACCAAATATTTAAAAGAATCACATCACAAAATGTATTGGTAACCACCACTTTGGCGTATCTAATCTAGTCAATAATTGCGTCATGATAGTCCTGCGAAGGATTTGGATAGGATGCACTTACCAACCATTTAAGGATAGGAATAATAGGATCAAAATCCATTTGCGATGCCTATGCTCTCTCTCTTTCCAAGATATTGATGAGAAAGATTAATTCTGCCAAACATTCAATCTTATTTGGTGATGGAGCTAATGCATGTGTTTTCTGAGTCTACCCAAACTATATTTAGAAAGAGATCGATCGAGACATACTCAAACGCACAACAATACAAATCAAAGCATTTCCAATAATGTTGCCGATGATCCTGCAGCTCTATATATGCTTCTTCTCTTCTTCCCCTCCATTGTGTCACAAAGCCTCCCTGCCCTTTGTTCCGGCAAGCATCCCACAAACAACCCACAGCTTATTATCACTAATTGAATACCCATACGAAAAATACCTGCCCCCTTCCCATTGCCACTATCACCGCAGAATGCTCCGCCGAACATCACCGCCGGCCTTACCATCGCTGGCAGAGTTCCTTACGCCTTGTCGGAAACAGTTCTATGTTGTATATATTAGTAAGATGTCGAATGCTGCGCATGTGCTGGAGTAGGACACAAATTCTAGCCCAATTCACTGTCCTCCATTCTTCACCCATCACTACACACACTATACTGTATATTCACTTATCATTGTGAAGGCCAGCACTGAACTTTTCCTATTCATTCTTTCGATAAAGAAGAAAACAATTAGTAAGGAGGGCAGGGCAGCTCTGATAACGAATTGAATGTGCCGTTCCAGTAGAGATTGAATGGCAGGTTTCCCAGCCCTAACGGCGCCATAGCAGACCATTCCTACAATAAGTGGATAATCACAGATAGCCCATCTTTCTCCAGCAGGATGCTTATCGCGGAGAACAGATTTAGATTTGTAGATATTCTCCTCTTTTTCTTCAAAGACCATTAAGCCCGGAGAAGCTGCTGTTAATTTTCATCCCTATACTTTTCAGCGTTGTCACCGCTTCTTCTTTCCGGCCTCGCACCATAAGCCATCTAGAGACTCCCAAACGAAGAAAAATGACTAGAAAGGAATACAGCAATGCCGGAACGGAAGTCCAGAGATAAATATATCTCCACGAAGAATCTCTGTTTAGATAAGCTATAACTGGTAAGGTCAAGAACCCTAATGTGAAAAGGAAGAAACCAATTACTCCCACCTGGCCGCGACACCGTTTCCCGACGAGCTCCGTCGTTAACACGAGAGCGCATGTCCCGAGCGTGGCACGCCCAACCCAAACGAATCTCAATCCGGAGTAGATCCAATGATTCGGGGAGAAAATAGTTAAAATCCCAGCAGCCGACACTAAGAGACAGGAAAGAAGTAACATGTTCTTGCGGCCGAGGGATGAGTCAGCGAGTGTGGCGAGAAGAAGTCCACCAACCATGCTTTCTATGAAGAAAGAAGAGGCGGGGAGGCTCTTGATGAAGTAATCAGCACGTGCAAGGTTCCATTCCGATACAATCGAGGTTTCGGCTGCTCGGTCCCACGACCATGAACCTTTGGGAAGCCGGCAGACGGCAGAAACGGAAGCGCATAGCTCTGTGCAGTGCCGGGAAAGCTCAGCATCAGTGAATACACTGATGAAGGCTTCGTTGGAGCATCAAAGACCCAGGCAAAGGACACAAGAAATGCTTGAAAAGCTGAGCCTGGCCCGAAATCTCCGATATATCGCTCCAAAGTTTCGTCGAGGATGGGACGGGGAGTGCTTGGGGATGAGTGAGGTTCTGAGTGGCTGAGGGGACTCGGAGAGGAGGCTGTAGTTGAACGCCATGTGCATGAGCTTAGCGCTTGTTAATTTGTGAGTGGGAAGGATGAGGAAGCTCTCTTATAGCCCCTCTTAATTAGTTGCTGAACTGTGCATTGATTCATATTCCAAACAAATTAAACAATGCCGTGGAATACAAATTTTCTTTAACAAAGCTTTAGCAAAGCATTTTTTCCGTTCCCACGGTTTAACTGGTAACTTGTCTTTAGGGTCACTTTTTGACATATATTTTTTTTATAGATAAAACAGAGCAGATTTTATAAGGGATCCAGGTTTATCCAAGTATACAGGGAGTAAACAAAGGACGAGTAGAGAAAAGAGACCCAAAAAAAACCCACCACCCATCACAGAACCCTAGAGAATGCATAGAAAAATTCTTTCAAGAGAGCACTCCTCCACCTTAACAAAACCAACCCAAGAAATTAAGGTACTAACAAAAAAGGTTTTAAGTCTAGAAACGGAGAAAGTACAGTTCTTCTCCTTCTAGACTGCCCAGAATTAGCAAAGAGGCTGCCTCCAATGCCTTTCTAACCCTCTCTTCTAAGTTTGGCCATTCATCAAATCCTGTGGAGGGGGCGGCACCCAATCTAAACCCAGAGAAAGAGATTTGCGCCTCCCCATAAGGCTCAAACCACAAGAATCTGATCAACAAAGATCTGCCTTCCTCGCTCCACACAAAGGGCATTTACTAGCCATCTCGGGTGTTCCTTTAGACGCCCATTGCAAAGACTTTCCCTACCAAAATTCCAAGAGGCAAGATCAGAAGCACACAACCCTTCCATAATATTTTCACAACTCAGTACCACTGAAGATCACCTTCCAAAGAGGCTTCACATTTGCCCCGATCGTACATGCCCTTTATCCCCCTCTTCTAGAATAATATGTCATTTTCCCCTCCTACTGACTCTCTAACGTTAACCAAACACAAAATTTTGGACTTCTTCGATTTCCTACCATCGAAAGGTCCGATGGGTGATTCCAAACCCCTTCCCTGGGGAATGTCTCCAGATATCTACTACATTATCCCTCTTACATGTACTAAGCCGCAGGTGAGCCAAGAAACTCTCATAGAAAGGACTCTCACCACACCAAGTGTCCTTCTAAAAGCTTATTCTTCTCCCATCCCCTAGGGCAAAAATACAGTCCAACTTCAACTGTCTACTCTCCTTGCTAATCTCTTTCCAAAGGCCACCCCATGGCTTCCCCTTAGGATTTTAGGTAACCAGTTCTCTCCTCAACCCTCGATATTTCGCCCAGGATATCCTTCCAAATGGACCTCTCCCCCATAGCGAACCTCTAGACCCATTTGTCCAACAATGCCTTGTTTGTAATATAGAGACTTCGTATACCCAAACTGCCTTTCTCTTTAGCCGAGCACACAATGTTCCAATTAATTAAGTGAAATTGCTCAGTCTAAGTCGCTCCTCCTCAGGAAGTCTGAATTTTTCTAGTATGGCCTCTAAGCACCTTTGGAATAAGGAAAAGAGACATGATGTAAATAGGAGGTCAGACAATGTGCTTCTTATGAGTGAGCCCCTTTTGAAATGTACTCTTTCTTCCACTTGGCAAGTTTCTTCCTAAACCTCTCTTCCACACCATCCCAAACAAGACAGCTACGCATACCCGTGGTAGTCCTAGATAACTCAAAAACCCTAGTACTATGTTCTTATAAGGATTGATCTTATTCTCTGCTTGTCACTTGAGTCAGGCATCAAGGGCACAATAATCTTCCTTTGAAAATTATAATTATGACTTAATAGAAACTAAGGTTATCTTAAAAAGGGCCCTTATAGAATGAGCTTTGTGAAGTATTTGTTGTGTCTATTTAGAGAAAGAAATTTTATATAGAGTTGAAAGCATAAGGAGACATGGAATATTGTGATTTATTTTTGCAAAACTTAAGAATATATGCTCTATATTCTCTAGAGAAGTAACAAGAATAAATTAAAAGACTTCGGATGAAAACATTAGGTCATTTGCACAATAAAAGAATAAGATTTAGTTGATGCATGTTAGAGAGACGTTACTAATTGTGTTATTATTATAACATTTGGGTAAGAATGCATGCAATGCATCGTGGAGGCAGGATGATGGAAAAGTAGGTGAAATTTAATATTGAAGAAAGATTTTGACTACTCACTATGTTCTAGTATCTTCACCTAGCTTATATGTTGAATTAAAGATCATAACTTTTAGACGTACTGACTTATATATACGGATTATGATGATTTTTTTAAATATATTGCACTATAATGACGACACTAATTATTGTTTATTTATGAAGAACATTAAGAGAACATATACATTCTAACTTAAAATTTGGGAGGTTCAAATTATATGAGAACAAATCATTAGCCACTAGATCTCATACTGGCCAATGACGGGCATATGAAGTCTTAAAAGAAACATTTTTCCTTACCCTAATCCAAGCTTAAAACACATGAAAATCAAAATCAAATGAAGAACAAAAGAGAGCATAAGAAAACCAGTTATAAACCTGGAAATCTAATTTCAATATCATATTAAAAGCTTAAGTAAATTCAAGAATCATCAAATATATATATGAGTTTGAGATATTACAAAATAACTAAAAGGTGAAAACATTAAGAAGGTAACGTTAAGTTCCAAGGTTAGAAGTTGAAGAAGAGAGCTTTCACTCAAATGGTCTCCAATCCCCACCATATCTCTTTCTCCAACCAAATAATCCCTTTTATACAAGTGCTCTCATATTGCCTCAAGTGGTATATATAGAAAGGAGAAGATGGTCTATGAAAAATCCAAAATTATAGGTTCTACATATTTTAAGAATTTCAAATAAAAATAAGGATCATTCCGAAGAAAATGTTGCCAAAGTTATAAGGTAGTGCCATTTTTATTGTAAATATTGCATTTTTCTACTTAAGATGACACTAAAATAAGGTGAAATAACATCAGATCTTATGATATATAGTGTCATCTTAATGCAATCTTTTGTTGAAGCCGTAAGTTTTAATTAATTTTATTTAAATTTGATTTTCTTAAAAAATTTCATTAGACTATATCAAATATAAGAAAAAATTCCTTGTTCTTTCCTCATCGTTTTCCCAAACCAAGCACACATCCAATTGTATATTTGATTGTTTATTATCTTGTCTATATGTATTAAAAATTAATTAGACAATATAAACTAATTAAATGAAAATTAAAACTTTATAAATAGAACTATAAAAAAATTAAATAAAATGCTCATATTTTATCATTTCTATATTCTTTAATATAGGCTAGTTTTAAAAATAATTAATATGAATATTATTGATTTAATCTTTGTTGAAAGAAAATAGTTTGTTAAGAAATGTGTTCTACCAATTGGCACGAGATATGTTATACCATGTTCGACATGGTCGATCAAGTTATGAGCCATCTATCAAATATGTGCAATTCTAAAGCAATAACCACGAGAAAAATAAATTCTAATGAACATGAAAGTACACATAACATTGTTTACGTAGTTCAGCCTAGCCTACATCATCAAGAAAGCATGGCTGTGATGCATCTAGATTTCACTATATTAATTTAGATTACAATCGGACTTATATGAGACAAGGACTCTCCCTTTCTCCAATGTTTTCCTTCACCCAAACACCCTTAGTGAAACCTGGAATGAATCCCCTCATTCCTCCAAACAACAACATCTAGACAACCCTCAGTATCAACAACAAGATCTTATTATTATGTGCTTCAAGGAATAAAGATACAATACTCTACCTTTCCAGCTCCAGCAATCACACTAAATTTTTATGGTCTTTTCAGTCGTGCCCTTGAAAAGAAATTCTCTCTAACTCTTATCGCTTTCCAAAGTGATTTTGACCATGTTTTATGGAAGGTTTCTTAAGCGCTGCAATTATCTCTTGTAATCCAGATTTTATTCAATAAATATCCTTTTGAATATTCTGTTTCCAAATTTGTCCTCAGAATTATCTTTAAAATATTCTTACTTATCTCAAGCATAATCAATTGAAAGAAGGCAGGACTCCTTCTTTGTTAAGAGTCGTGATAGACCAAGACAACAACAGTCCTACCCAGAGTGGACTTCTGAGTTTGGCTCATGACTTATTTACTTCAGCAATAGAGTCCTCACCCAGAGGTTAATGGATGCGCTGAATCCATATTAAAATGTTTAATGGTTTTCTTAATATATGTTGATTGATAAACCAATACTCTAGGTTGAAAATGCTCAATCTATAATTTGAGACAAATTTTGTTTTTCCAAAATCTTTTTATTTCAAATTCTTTTCTTCAAATATTTTGAAGCTTTATGGGCTCTTCAAAAGTTTCAATAAGATTTAAATCATCAACTTATACACCAATAATAATAAACTAATTTGAAATTTCTTAATAAAATGCACGATATGCCAAGAAAGGTTTGATGCCAAAGATATTAGTATTCGAACCGTGTTCAACTTGCATCTACGTCCATGTCTGTATGTAACCTTACCATCAATCTCGTCCAATACCTTCCATTCATCCCATTGACTTTTAAGTGTTTGATAGGAAGACTCATTCCACCTGTCATTTATCCTCTAGGAAAGGGCTAGCCAAGCATTCCTTTCCATCAACACATCTCTTCTAGTATAGCTTAGACCTATAAATACATTCATATCTTTTTATACAGATTGGTCCACTTTGCATGAGTTAAAGCTTTATGTGTATCATGTGGAACACGGTCTTAGGACAAAGTTTAAATGAATGTCTTGGAAGAGTTCAGATAACTTCTTTGTTGTACTTTGTTGACAACAGGATTTGCTCCTCAAAGTCTAGGGAGTACCAGTTAGGGCTTTTCCACGATTATGTGCCTAAGAGGTAAAGTATAGCTAAACATCATGGTTATCAAAAATAGTATGCATGGTGAGAGATTTTGATCAGGGATATTATTAGGGATATGGGCCCTTAGGTACTAATGAGAGAGGGACTTCCCTTTCATCTTTAGAAAGTAAGTTTGGAGTAATCTCTGATCTTGGTCAGGATATATATAACAAGCCCTTTATTAGATTTTTCATGATTTGGTATGTTGATGCCAATATACCTCAAATTAAAGTGTATCTAGTTCATCTCATCATTGTCTGTCTCTCCAAAGAGGAGAATCAGATGAGAAAACTATAAATAGGATATGAAAACTATGAATAGGTGAAGAATTTAGGAAAAGAAAAATTGCCTTTTTTAGTTCTTTCTTAATTAAGGATTAGAAACAAAGAATGTTGTAGTTTTTGTTAAGAATAATTGGTGCTATCTGCGGGACAATATTGGACAAGACATGGTTTAGATTTTCTTAAATATGGAACTAGATCATGCTAATCAAGATGAAAGACAGCATAAATCTGTATACCAAACCCTAGCCATCATTCCCCTCTTTTTCCCTCATCTTGTTCTCTCAACCCTTCCTCAAGTAAGGAGGGCGTATCTTTTGTCATTCTCGCCTAAGCTCCTCCGCATCTCTTTATTTCATTTTCTTCCTCAATAAAGTAGTTCTATCATAAAGATTTAGGTCTTATTTTGTTTTCGACGTTGTCACCGTCTTATTGCGTATTTGGCTCATTGCTATTTGTTATGATGTACGTTTTCATCACTTGTTACGATACTTCTTTATTGTGTGGAGTACGATTCAGATGTGCAAAGTTGGATTCAATCAATCAAATATATCATAATATGGTCTGTAATATATTGAAGAACTTGAGTCATAGACATTCGAGTCACAATATTATCAAATTTATAGGTTTTATGCAAATTTATTATACTACAACTAAATATTGTTTACTCATTTATGTTTTTAACAATTTGTATTCGAATCGACTAATCTATTGCAAAGTTTAAACTAATAAGATTTTTATTTTTCATTTCAAAAAAAAAAAGAAAGCCAACATCAATAACTCATAATTAGTGGTGAGCAAGATTTGTTATTGTCATATTAAGCATTTTATTGTCGCCGCCTTATTATGATCGCTATTTGTCGCTGTCTTATTATGACGCTTGGTCGGTTATTCGCTTGTTACAAATCCGCTTTTCGTCAATGGTTGTCGTGTTTATTTGTGTTAGATCGATTCAAACAAAGAATCTGATCGGAAGATGTCATATTACTATTGCCAAGATATCAAGAATTGAAATCATGTATATTCTAAATAATTATATTATTAAATTCATGTGTTTATGCTAATAACCCGACATGTTTCATCTTTTATACTTTTAGAAATTTGTATCTGGATCTATGGATTTTATTGGAAGTTTGAATCAATAAAATTATTGCCTTTCAAAAAAAAAGGGTGGAAACTCAACAATGGTGGAGCTAGAAAATCAAGTCAATGGGGGCATGATTAGTTTCAAGTGAGCATTAAGAAGGCAAAACTCAATTTTAGTTTTTAACTAGAGACCCTGGTTCAAACCTCACTAGAAGCAAAAAATTTCCAAAGGCACTATGTGGCTTCGGCACCCAAAAGAGAGTAAGGAGGAAGAAAAAGAGGCATGAAGGAAAGAGAAAAGAGATGCAGAAATAACATCGGATGGATTATGGAGGCAGAAGAGGATTGAGCTAGATCACAGGAGTTCTTTGGTGATATGCATAAATATTCCATTGACATATCAGATTTGATTTCAGATATATTTGAATGCTGATATTTGCTAAATGTCAGATTTAATGATGCAAATTAGAATATATCAAGATATATCAAATTATTTATTTCACAGAGGATTTATCACATCACTAGATTTGATTTTTTTTACATTCTTTACTATATTTATATTTGTTTATAAAAATAAATATTTTTATTAAAATATATTTAATTAAGAAATAAATTATTTTATTAAAATATTTTTAATTAAGAAATAAATTATTTTTATATTACTTATACAAATATTATCTAATAGTTTTTTTAAATTTGTAATTGTAATAAGAACGATAATAGAATACAATATTTTTATATATTTGTATATATGTTTATATTTAGTTAATATAAATGATAAAAATATCTACAAATTTAAAAACTTTCATAAATAATAAAGACAATATATTGTAAATTTTACACTATACAAGATAAAAGCAAGCTTGACCTAGTAGATGGGAGGTTGGAACCCTACCGCTTTTGGACAGGTTTGAACCCCTTACATCAACTCCATATGCAATCGACCGATATATCTGGCCAAATTTCTGATAACCTAAAATCGCAAATACCGACACGTGACGTCAAATAACTCGATAATTGCAAAAATCAAATTTCAAGACCGACTACTCGAGGGATATATCTGTTGATATCCACCACACAATTAAATATCGATCGATGTTTCTTAACCCTTCAATCTTAAGCTTAATTAATTATTTGTTCTCCTTTTAATTTCAACATCTACATTTTAAATTAGACCATGTCTATTACAATGTTTCATAAATAAATAATAATGAATTATTATTTTAGACATTAGAATGATGGAAAAAGTTATAATAAGTAGCAAAATTACTAAAATCTCTATAACATTAACTAAAATACTTGTTCTTTTATTGTTGCAAATGACCTAATGTTTTCATCCAAGAAATTTATTTATTCTTTTGTTTACTTCTCTAGAGAAAACCAAAGACGAAATTCTTACCTTTGTAAAAATAAATCACAACCCATGTCTCCTTATGTTTTTGACCTATAAAAGAAATTAATTTCCTAAATAGGGCAATTAATACATTAATTGTAAAGCTCATTCTCTAATGCCTCTTTTAGATAACCGTCGTTTCTAATTAGTTATACATTCTTATAATTTTCAAAGGACGATCATTGTTCTATAAAAACTTTATTAAAAATTAAATAACTTGTTACATAATTTAAAATATATAAGACCCTACAAGAAACTTTATATATATAGTTTTTATTAAATTTAGTTAATTATCTATAAAATATGTTAGAGAGTGAGGAGGGCGGGGGGGTGTATTTTTTATCAAGAAGTTTTGTTTAGTGATTGTCTTGTGTAACGAGCTTGATTTTGTGTCGTTGTCTTGTTACTTAAGGGGCTTTATTTCATAGTGGCATCACCCACGCCCAAAGATATTCTCACAGAGCAAAGACAATAATAGATTTGATTTTTTTTTTACATTCTTTACTATATTTATATTTGTTTATAAAAAAATAAATTATTTTTGTGAAAATATATTTAATTAAGAAATAAATTACTTTTATATGATTTATACAAAATATTTTATTCAATAGTTTTTTAAAATTTGGTAATTGTAATAAGAACGTATAATAGAATACAATATTTTTATATTTGTATATTTATATTTAGTTATTATAAATGATTAAAAATATTCACAAATTAATTAAAAAACCATTCATAAATAATAAAAACAATATATTAAAATTTCAGACTATATATTATAAAGTAAGTTTGGCCTAGTGGATGGGAGATTGAACTCAGTTTTAAAGGTTTTAACCTCTAGCACACCTTATTTTATGAGTTTTACTCTATTTTTATGCACCACAATATATCGATCAAATTTCTGAAATGTCTAAAAATCGATAAAATACACAATATATCGGCGAAATACTCCTAATAATTGCAAAATAAAATCTGGAAACTTCATGGATCAACTATCTGAGGGCCGTATCATGTCGATATCCACCTAATACGAAATACTCCAACAATATTTCTAACCCTGCTTAAGAGTAATCATCCTTCAATCTTAAGTGATTAATTATTTGTTCACCTTATAATTTCAACCTCTACATTTTAAATTAGAATTTCATGTCTATTACAATGTTCTCCATAAATAAATGATAATGAATTATTATTTTAGACATTAGAATGATGGAAAAAGTTATAATAAGTAACAAAATTACTAAATCTCTTTAACATTAACTAAAATACTTATTCATTTATTAAGGCAAATGACCTAATGGTTTCATCCAAGAAATTTATTTATTCTTTGTTTACTTTCTAGAGAAAACCAAAGACGTAAATTCTTAAATTTGTAAGAATAACTCACAACCCATGTCTCTCATGTTTTTAACACTATAAAAGAAATTATTTTCCTAAATAGGGCAATAAATACATTAATTGTAAAGCCTATTCTCTAATGCCCTTTTAGATAACCTTCGTTTCTAATTAGTTATACATTCTTATAATTTTCAAAGGAGGATCATTGTTCTATAAAAAACTTTATTAAAAAATTAAATAACTTGTTACATAATTTAAATATATAGGACCTACAAGAAACTTTTGTAAAGCCTATTCCTCTTGATGCCCCTTTAGATAAAACCTTTCGTTTCTAATTAGTTATAAATTTATGATTTTCAAAGGAGTGATCATTGTTTATAAAAAACTTTATTAAAAATTAAATAACTTGTTACATAATTTAAATATATAGGACCCATGAAACTTTATAAATGTGTGTGTGTGTTACATAATTTAAAATATATAGGACCCTACAAGAAACTTTAAAATATATAGGACCCTACAAGAAACTTTATAATATGTGTGTGTGTGTCCTACAAGAAACTTTAGAATATATAGGACCTTAAAAGAAACTTTATAGTGTGGGGAATTTTTTATCAAGAAGTTTTGTTTTTTAGTGATTTTATCAAGAAGTTTTGTTTTTAGTGATTTTGTTGTTTTGTTATGATATTTGATCTTTAGCTATTTTATTACGCATTTCATTCACTACAAAAAACAAATAGAAATTTGAGACCACAAATTAGACTACAAAAAGCGGTTTAAAATTAGTGACCACATTACGACCACTACGCAACCACAAAAGACCAAAATAAGATCATTAAAGTTACAAACCACGTGCACTACACACCACATCAGGACTACAATCACCACCATAAACGAGTGGTCGGAAAATCGCCAACCGTATCGCGCTAGAATTTGAGACAATATCATGACATACAAATACTACAATGACTACATAAAGGTTACTAGCTAAGGACTGGTATCGTTTCAGAACATCGGTTAGCGACCACATAACCTGTGGTTGGTAAATAGTGACCACAAACATAATGGTCGCACGCTAATTACTGTTAAGGGTCATTGGTCGCGGACTACATGTGGTAAGAACTTAAATAAGGACTACACTACCTCGTGGTCACTGTTAGTAAACTACTCATTCACGCTGGGTCATTTGCCTCAATTATGCTAATTTTAATAAAAAATTGATTAGCTTTAAAAATAAATAACAAATAAATAAATCCCCTAATAACTTTTTGTGGATACCATAAATAACAAACTATTTATAACATTTTCATAAGCTAACATCCATGACTTGCTTCCTTATTCCATCCTTAATAACTTTGGTGATACCATTAATTTGCTCATATTTTCTATCATTTAGCTTGACACTGCATCTATTAGCCTCTATATATGATAGCTCCTACAATTAGAAGTCATGGTTAATGATTCACGTGGGATTTGCTTCACTTTGAATTCATCCATTTTCATTAGGGGGAGATATAATATAGAAAGCATGATTAATTGCCAAATATAATTAATAAACTAAGTGGAGTTGCTTTTTAATTAATAAAGACCCTTTTTCAAAATTAGTTTATAGACTAAATTGTGGGAAGGATCATCCTATCGATTCTCGTCATGACCAAACGAATTATCGATGATCATACTCCGATTAAATATATTTATTCAAATTCACCTTAGAAATAATAATCTCCAAGTTATGTCACCACATTTTCCACTATTTGATATCAAAATCTATAAAATCATCATTTTTAATAATGAATAGTTTTAATTAGAGTGTTTGGGGCCACTGAGGCCCCTTAGCTCAATGGCTAAGGATTTGACATAAGCAATGGACTGTTGAGTCTATGAAACATGATACTATAATGTTTTAATGTAAAATAAATGGATATAAAAATAAATAAAGGTTCGAGGAAACTAAATGATGGAAAATCGTAATTCTAAAAATATCTAATAAAACAAATTAAATATAAAAATAAAATATGTAAGAAAATACATTTTATATTTATTTTTAAATAATCGTATTTTATTAATATTTTTGTAAAAAAATAATATTTGAAAAATGAATTCCTATAAGCAGCCTGCAAAGGGAGTCTTTTATGTATAACAGGGGTGGGGCTAATAATGGCTGCCATTGATATAGCTGTTCCACTTTTTATTTAATGCACCTTCAAATAATGATTGTTTTTTTTGTTAACCTTCAAACAATGATCGCTTTCCTTCGCTTTTGGCTAAGACGCCATTTTCTTCATATTACAATAATTATGACTCATGAGTCATTATCGACGGAGGGCGCTTAATCAGAATCGTGTTCCAGTTGGGGCCGTCACATAAGGCCTGCCCTAGCTTTCCCGGGCCCAACTGCAGTTATGGGTTACCAATCATACTAATGTATCAACAAAGTTCCCGCGCATGACTTTATCGACGCCTAAATTTCACCAATTATCAACCGTCGATCGTTTCACGCTTTAATAAAAAGAAAAAAAGAGGTGATTCTAATTTCTTCAACGAGCATCACGGAAGATATTCTTATCCTGTAATCCGCTTCACACCCTACACACGAAGACCGATCACGCCCATTCAGGCCAATCCAACCATGCGTAGAAGAATCCTAAATCAACTAACTCACGGTTGGTCGCACGCCATTCTGCGCCAGCTCGCTCACTCGCCTTTATATTTTATTGATTGGCTATTAATAATTCGATTCTAAATATGAGTCTTATGTTTAGCCTTATTAACTTATAAATAAATTCCGTGTAGCAATGACTTTTAAAAGCGTTTTAATTTTAAAAAAGATGTTTAGATATGTTTATAATTTATTATTATTATTCTTCTTCTAAAAGTAACAGTATTTTTAAACCATATTTTAAACTCAAACTGTGCTACCATGAACTTCACTACTTTAATCTTAATATTAATTCATCAACTATTGTGATTGATATAGTTTCACTAGGTACAACAAATGGTGAGAAAGTTAAATTGAAGACTTATGAAAAGGTAAAAAAAATAGTGCAGACATAATAAAATTGGGTCGAAGGATATAAAAAAAAAAACCTTTTAGATAAAAATAAAAAATAAAATATCTGAGCTTGAATTAGCGGTAATTTGTACATAGGCGGATATGGCATCCGGGCCAGATCGACAAACATTACTAACTCACCGGATCGGCCACCAAATCTGATCTATAGACCAATTCCATCCAAAACCGACACAACAAAGCCACAACACGCGCTGGAGAAACCAAAACTGACCGAGCCTACACAACCGACCAACCGAAGCTACACATAAGGCCGACTTGAACTGAGATCTTCTGAGCGGTACAAAGTAGACCCAGATTTGGTCAACTAGGCCTTTCAACGAACCATCGCCCATCGCTGCAGACTAAATACGGTTGGATCAGGAGGATACCCTCAAAAGGATACCCACGGCCGTAGCAGGAGGATACCCACCGACCACCAAAGTGGGATTCGGCGACTTTGGAACCGCTGACAATGGAACGCCAATATTGGTTTTCCTGGTTAATGCCCTACCAGATGCCCGACATCGAGCGGAACGGCGGGATATCCCCACCCCGACAAGAAGAAGGCAATCGCTTAAGCCACTTTCAGATCGATCATTGGCAGAGCTTGTCGTAGCAAACTCCTGAAGATCTGCAGCAGCGATGATGTCATCGCTTCTTGACTTTAACTTGCTCGCTTCTCTTTAATTATCTCTTTAAATTTGTTTTAAGGATTATCTCTTTAATTATCGGCCACATCAGCACCGATACACGCTAGAGAATTCATTATCTCTTCAATTATCTGTTTTAAGGATAAATATTTTTTTTTTGATAAACAAGGATAAATTTTATTAAATCTTATAAAAATTCTATAAATATTTGAAGAAACCATGTTCGCTGTATTTTATCTTCCACGACACGTGCGCGAGGGAGAGAAAAGTAAGCTGCCACGGCCTTTCGCTTTTCAAGGCTTTCGATTTCATCTTCAAAAGTGTTTGATTATCCTCTTTGTTTAATTTCTTTTCTGATTTCAATGCTATTGACTTCTGAATGTAATTTTCCGAAATTTTAAAGTTTTAATTCATGAATTGACTACTTTTTTCCTCTTCCTTTATTTTTCATTTTTGATGGTAAGTTTTCATGGTGGTATTGTAAAACTAGATTAAGTGTTGGTGGTCACTGTTTCTTTTTGGTTATTGATTTCTTCTTATGTGCTTTATACTGAATATGATAATGGATTTTACTTTATAAAATATCGATTTCGCTTTTCAAAATTGTGCTTTTACGATTTCAACTCAAAGACGATTACATTAATTTTTGTTTTCTTAATCGTCTAATTTCATCGTGGCTAATGAAATTCTATCAGAATTCCATTATGCTCTTTGGATTGCAAGCCATGCTAATTCTCGACTGACTCGCTGAGAAAATGTTCTGGATAAAATACTAATAAAAATATTTTTTCCTATTTAGTTATCTAATAAAAATTTAGGTTGTATAGATTCTCTAAAAATACTAATAAAAAAAGTTTATGAAAATAATTTTCTTATTGTTTGATCACTTATCTAAAAAATTCAAAGAAAATCAAATTACTTAGAAATTTAAATATTTTAAATATTTAATTACGTTGACATTAAATAAATAAAATTGATTTGAGTTAGAAATAAATACATGGAATTTAATTATATTTTTTATTTTCCTTCGTTTTCTTTCTTTTATTTTTTATTTTCTCATTTTTTTTTTATTTTTCTGAATCAAATATAGCCCTAAAAATCAAATATAAATAAAATTATTTTTCGATAAATTAAACGACTTAGCCATCTATCAGACTAAAACCTGGGCCCTTTCTTCCGCTATTCGAATGCTTTTTTAAACGTTAGTGATTTTTTCATATTAGCTAAACATGATAGACAAAATAAAATTACTTAAAAACTAACAAATATAAATAAAATTCTTAAAAACTAAATATAAATAAAATTACTTAAAACATACTTAAATTTTTCTTAATATTTATATCAATGAGCAAAATAATAAATTTTATATGAAAATAGTAAGTAAAAATAATACATCATATTTAACTCTATTTTTATATCAATTATTTTTATTTTTTATGGAACCAAAGATAGCGTAATAGGCTACATTAATTTACGGAGTAAATCAAAGCACAAATCAAAATTTCAGGGGCAAATCAAATCACAAATCAAAATTTCTGGTGCATTTGCTCCCCCTATGGTAAGAAAAATTCTAGGTAGGGTCAAACTATAGTACTGCAATTAGGGGGTACTGCTGCTGCCTGCAATAATATAATCTAACTATAATTCTTTATTATTATAATAAAGCAAGTGGGCCATAGACATTGATCTCAAATTCTCAATCTTCAATCGTTAGCAAGTGGCACTGGTCTTCTCTCCAACGTCAAAAAGTAAGCCATGTCTTTTGTCTTCTCCGCAAAATGAAGTATGAACCCTTCATTGCACGCTTTATGATTTAAGCATTACCCACAAAAAACAACAAATTATAATAATAACAATGCAGCCCTTGCTGTGATCATTATCGATGCATTTATTTTTCAATCTAAATCGATCGAACTCGTCGTAATTCATCGTAATGACCACGACCGGATGTCGGCCGCAAAAACAATAAACGAAAGTTACGATTTACTCATAACTAGCTTAATATTAAACCATCTTATAAAAGTAAATTGTCGCACTATGTCTGAGATATTTACGTTGATATGATTGAAAGGCTTGATACTCTAAATTGATGTTGTTTGGATTATGCTTTTAAGTTGTATATATTGAGAATTGTCAAATAATGTGAATGAGTTGATATGAATTGGTGGATTTATTGAGAATCGATTAATATACAAGTGAAAATATTGAGGTAATTTTTGGATAATGCACTTTGCTGAGACTTTATTTACCCTATATATATATATATATATATATATATATATATATATATATATATATATATATATATATATATATATATATATATATATATATATATATATATATATATATATATATATATGTTTGAGATATTTGAATGTGGATATGATTGAAAATGCTTGCTAATTTCAAATTGATTTTGCTTGATTATGCTTTTTAAGTTGTATTTATTGAGAATCGTGAATGTACATTGAAAAACATTGTACAGAGACTCTCACGAATTTTTTTTTCTAGTCCCGTATGTCGACTAATATATATTATAGAAATACTATGAGTGGGAGGATGTTTGAATGGGATCATTAAGAAATCAGGGAGGCCAAGGTAAGAGATACTTGGATGGCGCTTCCATCGTTGGAGGAAAGGCTGGAAACCCAGATTGTGTCCGACGAGGTGTGGCGCAGTTGGCAAAGACGGGTAACGATGCCTCATTCCAATCGATAAGAGAGCATCAATCAAGAAATCGTCATAGTGAGACCGGGTGGGACAGATCTAGAATGTCACGACACAAACATGGGCCCCATATCGTTAGCTGCTACCTAAGACCTGGATTGGTAATAATTTTTTTTTTCATTTTTTAAAATTATCCCACCAGATATCTAACATCTAATGTGTTTATTTCTCTGTAGAAATGAAGGAGGGTGCCCCACCGAAAGCAAGGTACGACTCTTCACGTGACTCATATGAGGAAATGATCTCGACCCTGATACCCTCCTGATTCGCTGTCTGCTGAAATAAGCCTCCACCGTATAATTTCTAGTGGAAGATACTGGGACCCCACCAAGGAGGGAAGTAACACCATGTATTCTATCACCCAATTATACATGTATATAAAAACCCGCAACAATTATAAACGGTGTTTCATAAGCTCAATACGAATATCGAAAGATTCCCAAGAGTATCAGGATTTGTACATGCTAGAAATGAATTAGTCCAATACATAAAACACAATGATAAATGCAATAGAGTACGATACCGCTAAGTGGAGAGCGATCACAATCATGCGAATAGGCCCTACGAACTGCCCGGACCTAGGGAACAGATTAAAAACAATAAACGTGAGATAATAACCAAAGATAGTTTATAAGGAAAATAACATTTTTATATTTTCAATGGTTCTTCTTCAAAACCTTCCGCTCACTTCAGAAGTTCCCCTGCTTAGAAACATCACAAAACCTAACTTTACCCCAAGTCCAACATATGCAAATCATGCTCCACAAATAGGCTGACACAATGTTAAGAAAACTATAATCGTGACCGTATTAATAACATAAGCCAAGCACAAACATGTATAGCCATCAAGTAATAAGATAACTTTGAAACGCACTAAAAATCATGAGTATTAAAATAAAGTACTATATTTAGAGAAACAACAACGTCCATACCACATACCCATCATAAACCGCCGCAGAAGCCGACTTCACGATTAATCGCGGACAACTAATGAACCTATGGTTACACCCGCCATCACGTAACCAACAAACCTCCAAGGTAATCTCGCCATCACGCGGGCAACTAACAAACCTCCGCAGAATCCTACCATCACGCGCACTAACAAACCCCGCTCCTACCATCACGCGGCACCTAATAAACCTCCGAGGCAAACCTGGCCACGGGCACCTAATAAACCTCCGGCAAATCCCCGCCATCACGCACTAACAAACCTCCCGGCAAACCCGCCATCACGCGGCACTAACAAACCTCCGAACTCCGTCCATCACGTGTCCTCTAATAAACCTCCGGTAAACCCGCCATCACGCGGGCAATCCAATAAACCTCCTGCAACCCGGCCATCACGCAGTAACCAATATAACCGCTCCTTCTCACATGTACCTTTCCAACAATACCGTATTAGAGTCACCCACAAAATCTCAAGATCCACCTTTTTTTTAACATTAGTTTTCAAGATAGCTTTTATAACTTCAATCCATGTACCAAAATATCCAAACACCACCAACTCATCCACGAACACGCAAAAACTTGTAAATAATTGAAATGTTGACAAAATTCACATGAAATAATAACTTGTTTTATACGAAACCGAAAATCATTAACGCAACCAACCATCTCGATCAAAACAAGATATAGGTAAAGTTATTTATCACAATAGATATATCAACATAATAACACCCCAAATCATTTAAAAACATATAAACCATCAGACTCCGCGTACGCTACCCCGCTTCCTCAGATCGCCTCCCCGCCCCGCGCGAAAGGTCGTACATGATAAAACTCGCTAGGCTCTAATAACTCGAACTAACAACCTTAGGATGCCCTTAGAATAACCGGAGAACTAAGAAACCATCCAAATCGGGACTGACAGTCCAATTACACAGCCAGGTCCTATGACTGATACCTAAAATTGGGGCTTTTCACCCGAGCTAATTTCGAATCAACAAATTAATAATCTTCTAAAAACATCCAATTTCACTAATACAACTTCAATTTTTCCAAATTTGACTAACTCCAGACTATTTCCGGGCCCGACTCTCAGAATTACCCGAAACAACCTAAAATGGAAACCTAACCAAACGATGTCCAAAATTTACAAACCACATATCAATGGAAAGCCCAAGAGACCAGGAACTCATTGCCCACACTGGGTCCAACAAGCCACAGAAGGGCCGGAAAACTCGATCTAACTCCCGCCGACGAGCCATGTAACTTCCAAACGGTGAGGAATATGCAAAAAGATCACGATGAGTTCAGGGGGTCCAAAATGGTGGAAAGGAGCTACGGGTGGCCCGGCGGCCCTCAAAATCGAAAACCGGGCGACAAACCGCGCTCGCCGCCTTCCCACAGTCCCGGCAAGGCCCAAGACGGCCAAGGCCGTGGAAATTTCACTGGCTTCGCCCGCAAGCCCCCAGGCCGGGCGCATGTAGCACGGCGGGTGGTCGGCGCCCTTGCGCAATCTTCCACGGCCGTTCAAATGACTCCACTTGTCCACAAGCCGGTAATTTTTCTGTGTGGTTTTCGGGAGCTCAAGAGGTGTTTCGGGGCTGTGGTTTCCTTCGCATCACAAGTTGGCGCTTTACATAGTACTTCTGTGGTCGCCGTAAAAGTTTGAAGACATTGACACCGTTAAAACACCGCCGCTTGAAATTAATGTGGTTATAACTTTATCCGTAAGTCTGATTCGACGCTCGACCAATCTATGAACTCAGACGATCGAGGCCTACGAAATGGCGTCTTAGTGAACCCAAAACTATTCATCCAAGGAAAAAAGTCAACTTTGGTCCATATATCGCAAGTTGGTCAAACTTGGCCAAACTTAGTCAAACCGTCAAACGTGTTTAAACTCGTGATATTCGTGCGGGTCATTACAACCTACTCCCTTAAAGAAAATTTCATTCCACGAAATTGCACTCACATGGAAAAGGTGAGCGGCATCAAGTCCCGCATTGTCCTCCCCGCTCCCAAGTCGCTCCGATCAGTGGTTTCTCCAGAGGACCTTCACTAAGATATCTTGTTGCGAAGTCTCTTCTTCCTTCCTGGGGACCGCGAGACTGGTTGCTCCTCAGATAAGCCATCCTCAATTCAATCTCTCGTGCCTCTAATTACGTGGTGAATTCAAATATATCACAGAAGATGGAGATGTGGGAAGACATGACTCGAGAGTTCCTCCCAAGTAAGTCTAATCTATAAGCCACTGGACCTACTCCTTCAACACCCCAAAGGTCCAATGGGCGAGGACTTAGCTTCGCTTCAAAACGTATTACGCCTTCCAAGGAGAGATTTCAAGAACACTCGACTTCCAACCTCAAACTCAAGATCCTTTTTCATTGGTCTCGCATAAATTCTTTTCGGCTTATCCCGAAATGTGCTTAACCCGGGCATCGATGATATTAACCTTGCCCACCGTCAGTTTCATAACTTCGTGGCCTAGTACTTCTTTCGCCGCCTCATTCCAACATAATGGAGTGCGATATCAAGCCTCCCCATATAACGCTCATAAGGATATTTCAATGCTCGCGGTAAGAGCCGCTGTTATAAGTGAATCTCGCCAAAGGTAGATATTCCAATGTCCTTTCAATTGCAAGACGCATGATCTCAACATATCCTCTAAGGTCTCGACAATTCCTCTCCGACCGGTCCATCTGCCTCCGAGGGTGAAATGCAGACTTAAATTCAACTCGACACCTAGTTCCTTCCACGCCCTTCCAAAACCTCGATGAAACGCGATCTCTATCCGAGATGATCGACACCGGCACCCCCATGCAAACCCACCATATGGTTCATACATTCGCTAGCTCGAGGGCACGTATGTAGAATGGCGACTAGCGAGCCGATCAACTACTACCCAAATGCCGCCATGTTCCCCGAGTCAGGAAGGAGCGGAATAAAATCCATCATGATGTGCCCCATTTCCATTCTCGAATAAAAAGGGCCGCAGGTCCGCATGGATTTCCTCTCGCCTTTACTTGTTGACAAACTAAAGACTCGGATACATACTCAAGAATCTCTCTTTCATCCCCTGAATTAACAATATTCCTTCTGCATTTACATCTTGGTACTAATGGGGTGCATAACATGTTTTAACTGGCTTCCCCAATATCTCGTCCTTAACCTTCACCTGAACACAAAATCTGGGAACTAATCACCAAGGCTCCATCGCTCTAATACCAAAATCCGAATGTTCTTCTTCGACTTTCTTCCTCAAGATCATCAAATAAAGGATTCTAGTTGCGGTCGAGAATTTGGTCTACAAGTGCATCTAATGAGTCGGTGCCAGCAAAAAGTGCCCCGAGACATGCATCCCCAACCTACCCAATCCTCGCAATCCGACCATCAATGGAAGTCAGATGGTCTCAGATATGTCAAAGAACCCGTAGACTTCATGCTCAAGGCATCCGCCACTACATTCGCCTTTACCCTCGGATGGCAGTCATTGCTGCAATCATAACTCAAGTAACTCATCCACCTCCTTGCCTTAAGTTTAACTCTTCCTCCGTATTTAAGGCTCTTATATTCCAGAATATTCAATGCCACTCGCACAAGTAATGCTCCAAGTCTTCAATGCTAATATTACCGCAAAGAAGTTCCAAGTCATTGCAGATAATTCAGCCTTATGTTTCAACCGCCTAGAAGCATACGCCAACTCTTTGGCGTCGTGATCAACACGTTAACCTAAACCCCGATACGAAGCATCGCCAGAAACTCGAACGTCACGCCTCGCAATGTCAATAAAAATGACGTTAACCTTTCCTTCGGGCACTGGAACTTCCTTCACACCTTTCAACCATTCAAACCAACTCCTTTCCCGGTCACCATGAAGTGGTCCCGCTATCTTGAGAACTCTTCGCGAACCTCGCCAGAATACCTCGCATCCTAGTGAAGCTCCGCACTTCGCCACCCGTGAAGCGGGGTCGCTTCCCAATTTGCCACGCTTCTACCTCGAGGGTCCACAATGCCATCGACACCATGCCCGAAATCCCACGGCCAACCAAAACTCACATTTGTTGAACTCGCATACAACTGATGCCGCCTTTAACGCTTCAGAAAGCAGACCCAACCCAAATGCTCTCATGTTCCAACTCGCTCCTCGAGTATACCAAGATATCGTTGATGAAGACAATGACAAACCGATCCAAGTATGGACGAAAGACCCGCTCATCAAATCCATGAAAGCCACAAGACAGAGTCCAAGACATCATCAGAACTCATAATGCCCAGATATCGCCTAATGCCGCTGGGAACGCCCTCGATTCCTAATCCTAACTGATGGTAACCCGACCTCGTCAATTTGAGAACACCTCTTTGCACCCTGGAGTTGATCAAATAAATCATCAATCCGAGGCAAAGGATATTTATTACGAATGGTGACCTTATTCAACTGTCTATAGTCCACACACAACCTCCAAGTACCATCCTTCTTCTTCACAAATAACACCGGCGCTCCCCAAGGTGAAATACTGGGCCTAATAAATCCCCCATCCACCAGCTCTTGTAGCTGCGCCTTCAACTCTTTCAACTCGTCTGCCATTCTATGTAAGGATGTGGGCTGTACGTGAACTAAGTCGATGGGAAAGTCTCTGGTTCTCATTCTAGAGGTAGTCTCGGGAAGATCGTCAGGAAACACATCTAGGAAATTCCCTCACTACTTGTACATCCTCCAATCTCACTTCATTGCTACGAGCATCAACTACACAATAGGTACCCTTACAACCTTCCAAGTAATCCATCTAGCAGAATGGCGTAAAATCAAACCCGAAGGTACTGCCGTTTCACGTGGCGACCAATGAGTCCCGCTGCCTAAATATCACTTCCTGCGTAACAATCCATTGAAGCGAGGGGCTTGCAGCATTAATCCATCCCAAGGATTACATCCAACCCCGAGATCTATTAATATCAAATTTGCCTTCATATTCGCCCCAATGGAAAACAAGTTACCCTAAGATCCGACTAGGCCATAGAGATTCTCCCGGGCGTGCACCCAACCCACATCCCAGTGAACCGGAGGTCGTCCCGACTCGCAACATACCATGTGAAGCCAAAAGAGTAGCCCCGATCAAGAGTACACGTGCATCGCCACCCAAAATAGATAAATGCATCACACCATCGCCTGGGGTAGTCGCCTCCCGACCAGTCATCGATAAACCCCGCCTAGCAGTGGTCGCCCTCGGCCCCCTCGCCTCTAATCGCAGTGCAGATCAAGGTCTGCGGTTGAAGGAACCGCCCGAGGTCTGCCCCGCTCACAGATCCGGCCCCCATGTCCACAGTCTGCCGAACCGAGCACCCGATTCGGAACTCTGTCCGCCGGAGCCTCGATAGCGCCCCTCTTAAAGTGTCCTCGCTCATCGCACCAGCACGTGATAACCCCCACCGGGCAGTGGTCCATCATGAACCTGGCCACATATATCACAAGGCGACCGAAACCGCGGCCTGGCAGACTTAAAATAGCTACCGCCATCGCCATTAGTCGAAATCCAAAGCCCCGTGTCATTTCACCTTCTCTCGGGCTCGCTACCGCCGCACCATGTCTCGCGGCCCCCACCGATCCTTCTCGCTACCAAGTCCTGCAGTTGAAACTAATTTCGATCGATCCTCGATCACCCTGGCGACAATCCATCGTATGACCGACACCGGGTCTCAGACGTCCGTCTCTCTACCCTGTGGCGCTGCCTCTCATCGGGACCGGTACGTAAGGATCTCCGACCGAGAGGCCTGGGTTATCTACCAACCAACCCATCGAGGAACCTCCTCTTCTTGTCGATCATCCACCACCAACTGGGCAACCGATAACTCCCCGAACCCGCTCTCGTGACCCAAACCGCCATCGCCTGCGCGAGTGTTCGAACTCACCTCGGGTCTCAACAGCGCCTGGGGCAAAACCCGCAGGAAAGGCCTAATCGCGCCCGCGTGTCGCTCCTAGCCTCTCATAAGCCCACCAATTTCCTTGCATTTCCGCGCGTGAACCAAATTATTCTCACTGCCATCCTGACATCGCATACCCGCCCGTAATCTTCCATGTCATCTAGCCAGATAGTGGCCACTACGGATTCGCACATCAAACCCATCGCTCCCAAACACGCCCGACCAACCGCATTACCAAAGTGAACCTACCTTCCCCAATGATCGAGCGACGTTTCGATAAGATTTTTCTTTATAGCTAGGTGCACCAGAGTTTCCCACCGCTCGCTGGGACTCACGCCTACCTTCGGGCGCCGATAGAAGAAGAACTGCTTTCAAGAATCAAAGAATGCAATCATTCCAATGATAAGGTTAGAAGGTATACAAACAATGCAGACGTAGTCAGCATCACCAATGTACAACCCAAGGTATTTAGAAACTAGAGCCTGACACTAAGCTACAGATCTCGACTCAGATAATTTCCTGATGGGCGGTCCCGCAGCGGTCCCACTCAGATAATTCTGTGGAAGATACTTGTAATCCCAATTTAAGGAGGAAGCAACACCATGTATTAATTTAACTAATGTAACGATATATAAAAACCCGCAACAATTATAATGAGGTTTTATAAAAGTTCAATACTAACATCGTGAGCATTCAAGAGTATCAGATTTAGGCAAGTAATAAATGAATGCTCAATACATCAAACACAAATGATAAATGCAATAGTAATGATACCGTGGCTGAGAGCTTACGCCAATTCATGCGACAGTCTTCTACGAATCTGCCCGACCTGGTGGAACGTATTTAAAAACACGTGAGATAATAAATCCTCAAAGAGTGGTATAGTTTATAAGGAAAATAACATTTTTATATTTTCAACGGTTCTTCTCAAAACCTTCCGTTCACTTTTCAGAAAGCTTCCCGTTTTGTAAACATTTCACAAAAACCCAACTTTTACCCCAAGTCCAACATATGCAAACTATGCTCCACAAATAGCCGACACAATGTTAAGAAAACCATAATCGTGATCGTGACACAACATAAGCCACACAAAACATGTATAGCCATCATAATAAGATAACTTTGAAATGCACCAAAAATCATGAGTATTAAAAATAAGCACTATATTTAGAGAAACAACAACGCCCATACCACATACCATCATAAACCGTCAATAAGCCGACCTCGCGACACCGTGACAACTAATGAACCTATGGTTACACCCGGCCATCACGTGGCAACTAACAAACCTCCGTAATCCTACCACTCCACGTGGCAACTAACAAACTCCGTCTCTACCATCAGTGGCACTGTCCCTCCGGCAGTTCCTACATCACGCGGCACCTAATAAACCTCCTGAGTAAACCCGGCCATCACGTACAACTAACAAACCTCCAAGGGTAACCACACCACGTGGCAACCAACAAACCTCCGCAGATCCGCCATCACGTGGCACTAACAAACCTCCGGCAAGCCCCTACCATCACGTGGCACCCACAAACCTCCGAGTAAACCCGGCCATCACGCACCTAATAAACCTCCAAACTCGCCATCACGCGGCACTAACAAACCTCCGTAAACTCCGCCATCATTGCACTAACAACCCCTCCGAGTGAACCTGGCTCCATCACGTGTCCTCTAATAAACCTCCGGCAACCCGCCATCACGTGGCAATCCAATAAACCAACCCGCCATCACGCAGCAACCAATATAACCATTCCCTTCTCACGTACCTTCCAACAATACCGTATTGTAGTCGGCCCACAAAATCTCAAGATCCACTCCTTTTTTTAACAATAGTTTTTCAATAGTTTACAACTTCAATCCATGTACTCAAAATATCCAAACACCACCAACTCATCCACGAACACAAGAAAACTTGCAAATAATTGAAATGCTGACAAATTCACATGAAATAATAACTTGTTTTATACGAAACCGAAAATCGTTTGAATGCAATCAACCATCTGATCAAAACAAGATATAAAGTATTTTATCACAATGATATATCAACATAATACCTCAACCATTTAAAAGCATATAAACCACTCATTGTGATTTATGTGACTTCACCCGCTTCCTCATATGATCGCTCTACCACATGAAGGTCAGAATATGTATAAACTCGCTTGTGCTCTAATAACTAAACTAACAACCTTAGATGCCTCAAGGCCTTAGAATAACTGTTAGAACTAAGAAACCATCCGACTGACTGATGTGTCCAATTACACATACAGTCAATATACTATAGACTCGATCTGCAAATTGGGGCTTTTAACTAGGAGCTAATTTCTCGAGAAATTGAACCGTCCAGTAATTCCTAAAACATCCAGTTTTCACTAATACAACTTCAATTTTACTTAAATTTGACCAATCGGTACTATTTCAGTCAGAGCTTCGGTAATTACAGAAACAACCTAAAAATGAGCTAACCAAGCGATGTCCAAATTTACAAACCACATATCAATGGAAAGCCCGAGAGACCAGGAGCTCATTGGTACCCATTACACCTTTGTCAACGATGTTGTGGTGGCGGAAAACTCGATCTAACCTTTGGCCGATTTTGTTTTCGTTGTAACTTCCAAACGGTGAGGAATCTGCAAAAAGGACCGCGCTTAGATACAGGTTCGGGGGTCGAATATGGTGGAAAGGAGCTATGGGGTGGTCTGAAGTGGCCTGAAAATCGAAAAATCCGACGACAAACCGAAGCAGTCGCCGTCGTCTTCTCCGGCCAGGTCCCGGCGCGTTCGGCATCGGTTGGCTGTGAAATTTCACGGCCGGCTTCGTCCGGCAGTGGCGCACCCCCTAGGCCGGCGCGTGTAGCACGGTGGTGGCCGGTGGCGCCTCCTTTTGTGCAATCTTCCACGGCTCGCAATGGTTCAAATGACCCACTCGGGTCCACAAGTTTGGAGAATTTTTCTATAGGGTTTTGGGAGCTCAAGAGGTGTTTTGGGGGCTAGGGTTTCCTTTGGCATCTGAAGTTATGCTTATATAGGGCCTAGGGTCGCTTTCGGATAAAAAAGTTTGAATGGTTGCGGACCTTTGATGGCTCTTTAGTTTGAAGTGCAGGGTTATAACTTTTTATCCGTGGGAAGTCGGTTGGGCGTTCGACCAATCTATGAACTCGTATCGGCGAGGCCTACAAAATGGTGTCTTAGTGAACCGAAACTATTTCATCCATGAAAAAGTCAACTTTTGGTCCATATATCAAGTGTTGGTCAAACGCGGTCAAAGCTTGAGTGACTTGGTCAAGCGTGTTTTAAACTTCGTGCATATTTGGTGCGGTCATTACATAAAACTCAGGAGGGATCGCGGGATTATATTGATCAGCGCGATGCAAGACAAGTGGGAATTAAGTCTTGAAAAGCTATCTTATCTAACTAAGAAGCGGAAGTAAGTTTCATAAGCGTTTGTTTCGGGAGAAGATACATAGACTAATTGCTATGGGAATCAAGATGGAATGGAAACCAAGTTCCTTTGACACAAGAAGATGAGGATCGTATATTCCTACAAAAATTTGTTGAGGGCTTCATCACACATGGAAGATACATGTATGGGTTGGTCGAGAAATAAATCATCGACTTGCATTGATGCCTCTACATCCCTCGGCGCCCCTCGAGGGGCGACTCATCGGTAATTAGAGGTTGGTGAAGCCTGATCAGTTACGGAAGGAAATCACACAGAGCTACAAAGTAACATTCAATCCTCGATGGGTGGAACTTCCAAGCGGAGATGATCTGTGTATGATGGAAGAGCGAGATGATGGAGGAAAGAAAGGAGTTTCGAGCCGGTCAATTTCCACAGATGGTTCGAGCGCAGATCGAAACCTGATCTCCACTCGCTATTTAGTCTTGAGTATATCACGTTTTTTAACGTTTATTACTTTGTGTTTTTTAACATTTGGACCTTAGTCTTGACTTTTAACGTTTAATACTTTGTGTTGTTTTCTAACATTTGGACCTCAATATTGACTTTTAATGTTTAATACTTTGTGTTTTTAAATTTAAATGATAAATATATTTAAACTTATCATATATATATATATATATATATATATATATATATATATATATATATATATATATATATATATACCCTATTAAACTTATTAATATATAAGTAATAATTAAATTTTATGAAATATTAATTAAATAATTAAAATATTTATAAATTTAAGTGACCACAAGATGTGGTGACAACAAGAGACCGCTAATGTGAAGTGCTAAGAAGGAAACTAAGCTTTATGGTATATAGTGACCCAGCGTCGTGACCGTACTTTAATGACCATAAGATGATGCGAGGTGGTCACTATCTAGTTGATTTGGTCTTCTTAATTAGATTATTGTGACCATTTGAAGATTTATTTGTGACCACGTATGTGATCATTATACGTGACACATTATTGTGGTGGATTATCTGTGACCGCTGTTGTGGTCATTTCGAATAAAGCCAGCATTTCTTGTGGTCGCCTTTACTGTAAACCAGACAGTCGGTAATTTGGATTTTAAAGACTACTGGCGGTGTGGTGTTGGGTGGTCGGCTGCCTGCCTCGCGACCACTTTGTGACTCGCATATCAGTCTGTTTGTATCTCGGGCGATTCAAGCGCCCAAAGCATATTACGTAGAGCAAAGGCGATGTCGGTGTGTGTTAATATGTTGTAGAACTTGAGTGTGCGAGACGATTTAGAAACCCAAGCATATTACGTAGAGTAAAATGACAAATCAAATTATGATTGTTAACATATGTTTTAGAAGCTTGAAATCGTATATATATATATATATATATATATATATATATATATATATATATATATATATATATATATATTCTTGTTATTATATTATTATCAAAATTTATAAGATTGGAACCAATTTATTACACAAACATTAACCTAGATCATTGTTTATCTGCTATAATTGTTAGTAGATTTGGTATATGTGTTTTAATCGATGTATTCTTATTTCTAATTAATAAAATTATTTACATGTAAAAAAAGTTAGAGTTTATATTATACATAAATCTACAAAATTAAAATCTCAGTTTGATGGTTGGTGACAATAGTAGAATATTACAATTATTTCAGAAACAAAAATAAATTGGTCCTCTTGTAGGATTTTGTTATATGTTTGGTGGAACGACAGAAACTTGGAGGAAGTTTCAGAGAACTTTAAAATCTATTGAATGAAGCACGACATATCGCTGAGAGAATAATTAACATGCGGTGCATATGCATCAACAGCCCTCAATAGAGAAGAAGAAACATAATCACGAAGCCATGCACATGGCAGATTCATCTTAAGCCCTCCTTCCCGAAACACCTTCCCGTCCCTTCCCTCGACAGGAAACTTTGGGCGATATATCCCGGAGATTTCGAAGTTTGGGCTCTGGCTTTTCAAACATTTCTTGTCTTTGCCTGGGTCTTTGATGCTCAACAGATCTTTATCGGTCTTATTCACTGATTCACAGGCCTTCCTGGCACCGCGCAGACTAAATGGTTCCGTTTCTGACGTCTGTGGCTTCCCGGGTTCATGGGCGTGAGACCGGGCAGCCGACACACCTCGATTGTATGTATCGGAATGGAACCTTGCATGTGCCGGTTACTTCATCAGAGCCTCCACCCGTCTTTACTTCACTTCATAGAAGCCTGGTTGGTGGACTTGTCCTCCCACTTCCAACCAAACATCCTCAGGCCGCAAGAACATGTCCTTGTTTCCGTCTTTTAATGTCGGCTGCTGGGACTTTCACTATTTCTCCCGAATCTTTCGGATCTCTGGTTGGGATTTCGTTTCTGGGATCAGGCGTGCCGCTCGTGACATGCGGCTCTTGTGTTTATCACGGAGCTCGTCGGAAACAGTGGCGCGGCGGGTCGCAGGTAATCGGCTTCTTCTTTTTTTCTCACTAGGGTTCTTGTCATTTACCAGTCATAGCTTACTTAAACAGAGATTCATCATGGAATATGTTTATCTCTGGACTTCCATCCAGTTTGTTGTATTTGCTTTTCTGTGTCTTTTATTCGTTCTGCAGGTCTCCTAGATGGCTTATGGTGCAGGGGCCGGAAAGAAAGAAGCGGTGGCAACTCTGAAAGTATAGGGACCGTAATTTATGAACAGTAACTTCTCTCGAACTTAATGGCCTTTGAAGAAGAAGAGGAATCCCCACAAATCTGTCTTTTCTCGGCGATAAGTATCTATGCTGGAGAAAAGATGGGAGTATCCAGCAGTGTGCTGTCATGGCAGTCCAGTTCGGTGTAGAATGATTGTACTTTGGGATGCCGGGTGGCGCTGCAGGAAGCCTGCCATTCAAATCTCTACTGGAACGTCACGGTCAATGCGCCTCCAGAGCTGCCCTCCTCACTAATTGCTCTCTTCTTTATCCGAAAGACTGAATAGGAAAAGTTCAGTGCTGGCGCTACAATGATAAGTGGGGTATGCAGTATAGTGTGTGTGTAGTAGTGGTGAATAGGACAGTGAAGATTGGGCTTGGTGGTGTCTTCTTCCAGCATATGCGCAGCATTCGACATCTTACTAATATACAACATCAGAGCCATTTCCAAACAACCGTGAGGAACTCTCCCGCCATAGCGATGGTGAGGCAGGCGGTGGCGTTGGGGGCGGTGTTGTGCCAGTGATAGTGGAAATGGGAAGGGGGAAGGAAGCTACTTGTCGTACCGGGAGTGTTGGAGTAGTGACAATGGCTGTGGGTTGTTTATTGGGGATCTTGCCCGGGGCAGAAGGGTGGGGAGGCTTTGTGACACAATGGAGAAGAGAACAAGCATCGAGCAGCTGGATCATCAACGAAGACGTGGCCGGCGTCTGGGATTAAATGCTTTGAGATTTGTGGAATATATGTAAAGTATAAATACTTTGATTTCAGTTGTTGTGGGTTTGAGTGTGCGTAATAATATAAGATTTAATGGTGCACTTAAAATGGATTTGGGGGGATGATAGGAGGATCATGTGTTTAGCACTGCGCCAGGAAATAATACTTTGAAAGGAGAATATTCAAAGTGTAACGAAGTGACCTATTATGTAAATATTTCCGTTTTGGTTTAAAAGGGTGTTTATCCATTGCTCCTCTAATTTACAGGATACATCGAAGACATGAAGCCAAAAAGGAAACTTTCATTATATAAGAAGATATTTTCTTAATTAAATGAATATATTTTAAGTTAACATAAGTTTCTTAAACTCAAACCTATAATATTTCATGATTTCCCAGAATGAATCATTCCACAAAAGTGACTCTACAGATTCATTTAAAGCTAAGTTCAAAAGAGTTTTTATGGGAATCCCACGTACTTTATCATGGGATTCACGTTAGTGCCCAATACTTGGCTTTTCTATATGTAAAATAATTATAAATAAAGTAACCCTTATTGTAACTAAGTGGTTAGTTATAAAAAACCACTAGATGTAAAGCAGTTTTCTTTTCTTTTTTGAAAAGGATGTAAAAGTTATTTTCAAACATATTTAAATAAAAAAACTGGGGTTAGAGTATTTCATGTTTTCAAATGGACTTCAATAGTTTTCTAAAACTATTTTAAGAAATACTAATTTTTCGAAATAGTTTTACCAAATACATTGTAATATTCTTGTAGTTATATGAGAAAGTTATATCTGTTTGTACATAAAGATTTGTTTCATTTGCAAAGTTTAAACTTAATTTCATGATTTTAAAAAAAAAATTAGTTGATTTTTGAAGTAAATCACTTAACTTTAGGTCCTAATAACATTCTATTAGCTTTATGGAAAGTTATTGTAACAGATATCTCCAAGATATCATCATTGCTTAAAAATATAATATTGGGTTCAACGATGCAAAAAAATTGGTTTTATATCATAAGCAGTTTATATTATTAGATTTAATTTTTATTTTTGAAATCTGGATTTTCTCAAACACTAAATTAAAATCTAACAATATAAATCTAAAAATAAGGAAACTGAATCATATAATATAAATATTCGTTTATATATATAAATAAGCATTACAATCGAACCCGATAATATTAATAAATAATTGTTTTCTAACGTTCATATCTTTTCAATTTTTGAGAACCAAATGTACACCTTGGCCATAACATCAAAAACAGATATGACGAAATGTACCAATGCTAACATACTAAAAATCACTTTGCTATTTCTTTCAAAAAAAATAAAAATAAAAATCTTTGCTAACATAGTTTGACAAGATGGTAAGATTTGGTGGATCGAATATCAAATCCATAAATAAAAACGACAACAAAATAGGAAAGAAACATTAAGAAAGAGATTGATGTTGTTTAGGTAATATTAGTGGTTGTTCCAGGTAGACAAAAGGACTTCTAAAGCGACTCACTGCCCACCACCTGTGTGCTACAAATAGTGGGCATCATTTGAGTTCTTTTTCTTTCATAAAATTGTTTCTTCAAAAATTGAAAACACAATAACACTCTTTTGTATGATAGTATTTTCTTTTTTGTAATAAAACTATTTTAGCTAGTAATTTTCATTAAAGAAATTATTTATGAAAGTTTAATTAATTTTAAATGTAAATTACTTTTGTGACAATATATGTTGTTTGCAACAAATTTAATGTATTTATTGATTTTCACTAATGGTGTCAAGTAATTGTTTATTTGCAACTATTGAGACAGCTGTTTATTTTGCAAAGAATACACACATAGTAGAAATTTGCAATAATTTGACCATTTCGATAAATCTAGCTTTACACTTTTACTTTATGTCCAAACATCTTTTATCTTGTTTTTATTCATAATTACATATCATTTCAACTTTTCAAAAATTCAGAAATTCTGAGGGATTTCCATTTCACGTTCTCCAAAATTAACATCCCGATAATGAGTTGGAATCATGTGCTTTGGTGGAGACACTGAAAAGTGTGAAAGTGTGAAAAGTGTGAAAATAAAAATATATATATTAAAATTAATAAAATTGAATTTTTATATGTTATTTCTTTCTATTTATGGACTAATAAAAATTTAAGAAATATATGGGACTTTGAGAATTTTGATTATATTTAATTTACTTTTATATTTTTATAGATTAAAATCAAATAAGAAAATCATTTTGTTAGATTGTTTTTTTAATATTGCACCAGGTTTCAAGAATTTGGCAATATCTCACTTAATTTGCGGAGTGGGTGATGATGGGTCGACTATTTTGACTTTGTTTTATGTGCCTTTATCTGCATAGTTTGAGAGCAATGTCGGATATTGTCAAATAACATTTTTGAACATGAAATAAGAATGATGATATACTTGTTTGTTCCTCATGGTCCCTTTCGCCGGGGTACCACTGTTCATGGCTGTATCTTTCTGAATTAAAAAAACTATATGTCATTTTAATGTTAGTTTTTAAGAAAAAAAATAATTTTATTGATTAATGATAATATATCGATAAAAACATATCATCAAAATAGATTTAAAAATCTATGAAGGATGAAATCATTTAGGTTAGTAGCATTATGAATCGGCTCAAATGCTATATATTTGATAATTGAGCCTATATCTTTGACATTATAATTATGATTATAATATATATGATTTTAGTTCTACAGCATATTAACGATCTTTGATTTGATTTTTTATCACTAATAGGTTATATTTTGCTCGTCTGAATCGCCTTCACACAAATAAACGGCGCATCTCTACAACAATAAACAAACGTCGTATTAAGACAATGTGACCATCCCCTGTATGCACCACAAAACTGACGATTAAAACACACAAAAATTAATGAAAATTTAGATCTTGTGGAATAACCACTTTATTGAGAGCAAAGAATGATGAATAGAAGTAGATAGTGATTTTATTTGGTTAAAATGACCAAAAATCGTCGAGCTCTTTCTTTAAAAAGAAAAAAGACTATCGAAAAGAAAAAAGCCGAGAGATTAAAGGCTAAGGTTTTTAACGTGTCCATTGAATATCTATCATAAGTTAAGAATGAAAAATGTGGCAAATATAAATAAGTAGATCTTCAATAAAAAAATATGAATATCTATTTTAATTATAAAATCTAATAAAACAAAAATTAATAAATTTACAATAATATAATGAATGATGAATATAAGTTTTTTTTTGAAATATTATTAATAATTTTATTTTAAATAGTATATATAGATAAAGGAAGAACATAATTGTAGCCATGCATTTTATGTTATTATTCGTTTTACTAAAGCGGGAGTGCTTGAAAAACATTTTTAAAAGCATGGTTGAAGTAACCTTTATTTTTGGCTTTGTTTTTTGGCAGAAAACAGGCTGAAGTAAGCCTAATGTGACTCTTGATAGAAAAGCAGTGCAAGGAAAACCAAATCTAGGTCGAGGGGTCAAGTTATTTATCAGAAAGGTACGATAGAAGCGTATACTAAACCCTCTAAGCCCTTACATTCGGATCTCTACTAAACAAACTAAGAAAAATATGACTTTTGATTAATCAACTAATGAATACATAAGATAAGCAATAACAATACAAAAACATGCAAGACATATGTAAATAAATAATAAAGCAAATTCATATGAGAAAAATATGTACCTGGACGGCATGTTAGAAGCGCTACCAATTAGGAAACAATGTTAGTGTTATAACAAAGGCCCACAAACTATTCATATTCCATTAAAGTGATTATAAATCATCGTCAAATTATTTATTAAAATGATACATGAAATATCGAGATATTACAGAGCTATTATACCATTCCACAAATTAGCTCCACAAGATTCAATTTTATCATAATTATAGCATTAATCATGTGATTAAAATGTTTGAAATTGAAATTTTAAAAATTGGAAGTTTGAAAATTGAGAATGAAAGAATGAAAGACCTCTCTCTTTTATCAATTTCTAATGTGGGATTCCCTCTTATAAAAAAAAAACCCCTAAGCCTATAAATTTTGGGAGTCTACACATCGATATATGATTAGATGTGTAATTATGTAGTTGAAAAAATGGCTAAAATATTACATAGGATATCAAATTCAAATCAATGATAAAAATGGACAGGACAGGGAAACTTTTAAAGACATTATTTGATGTCGGAAAAAATTGGCGACCTATCCTGTAAAACCATAGAAAATTAGAAGTTTTCAAAAAAAATTATAAAATGATAATCATAATGATAAATTATTAGAATGTGATATGGCGAAAAATAGGCCCAATATCCAATTCCCTAGGCACAGAAGGAAATGACCAGGCTCCACTTCTCAAGCAGGAAGCCCACATGTGTAACTGACGGGGTTCGATTCAGCACAAGACAAAGCGAGATACGAACGGGTTGAAAAAATCCACTTAGATCCAATAAGCCCATACATCTCATCTAAACAGAAAATAGAAAAGATATATTTTATTTATTCCCGGATCCCACCATAAGGAAAAGAAAGGATTATGATAGATCATTGCCAGTTGGACATCTTCCTATAAGGAAAGAAGACTATCCCAAGTAAACCACTTTTCTATATCTGTACCCAGGATCAGATATATGGACTAAAATAAGAAATATTCCATCCAATAGGAAGGACTCTAATTACCATCCAGAAGCGGTTGAACCTCTACTTATAAATCTGAGGCCACCCCATCCCCCGGTGAAGAATGCATGACGATTTCTTTGCGCACTCTTAGACGCATGCTGCTACCTGCAACACATTCGCCTCTAGCGGTCAACTATATGGAAAGGAAATTGACTTAAGCATCGGATGGCCACGGAGCACGACCCTCGTAGAGTCCCGCTTCTTCCTTGTTTACAGGAGAAGTCTTCGTCTGAGCACGAAGATCAGCGGTGTAGCGTCCTACGCCAGTAGAGCAATCCAGGAGGCGGCACTGCGTCGACCGCAACGTCGGGTCGACCCGGCGACCCCTTGCGGCTCGGCCGGAGTCCGGTTGAAAAAAAGGCATCATCGATTAGCGGCGCGATGCGTAGAGCGGCGGATCGCGCCATAAATATAAGCCCGATTTCTCGATTCGCGATGGTATCAACTC